>CAKNYM010048730.1:115914-177499 GCA_932195095.1 Andricus curvator
TGATAAAGTACATGAACAAATTTCCGGCGCCAGTCTAAAATATTACGGTCTATTTTTGCGCATTTATTTTTCAATTATTTTTCCGTAGACGCACTATTTAATCCTTTTTGTTTCTAAATTACCACTCAAACATTAAGAAGAAGGTTTCAAGACAAAGGCGGAAGAAGAGTGAAATATATATATTATAAAGTACATGAACAAATTTCCGGCGCCAGTCTAAAATATAACGGTCTATTTTTGCGCATTTATTTTTCCGTAGACGCACTATTTAATCTTTTTTGTTTCTAAATTACCACTCAAAAATTAAGAAGATACTTTGAAGACAAAGGCGGAAGAAGAGTGAAATATCAAGATAAGTCATTACTATTATTTTTAAGGATTTTGTAGAAATTGTTGATGTAAGTTGTTGGCTTTTGGGTCAGGTGAATTGAAATGAATTAAGTTGTTTCAAACCTTTCGGCACATAATGGTGGCCCTCATCAGTGAGTTTTATGAAATCTGTGAAAAGTGCATAATATCTTGTAGGTACGCAGTTTTTCAATTAGAATTGTTATTCATTGGTTAATATCCCAGTTGTGAAATTATAAAAAATTATTTAATTTGAAAATTTTGATTTTATTCAATTCTATTAATAACTATTGGTAAATATTGCAGTATTATTAAAACATGGTTTTATTTGAACGAAGTACAATTGATGAAAAAACAATGACAATGTAGTCGAATGTAGAAACATTTTTTTTCCACAAATCTTTACAACAAAATTTTTTCCAAAAGTTGTCAGAAAACACTGCAATCCAAAAATACGTTTGAAAACATTTTTTCACCAGTGGCGTATATTTAATATAAAAAAAATTTTAATTTGGTTTTATTTCTATCTGTTTGTATGAAAAATAGCCTTCAACACAATTTTTTGTGTAAGAGAGAAATAATGTTAAGTAAGTAATTCATATGTATTCATGCTACAGTGAAATTTACAAGTGAACAAAATTTCACTTTCACAGACAAAATTCCTCATGACAACAGAAGAATTAATTACTTAACATTATTTCTCTCGTATACAAAAAATGGTGTGGAAGGTTATTTTTCATACAAACAGATTGTTTGAAAAATAACAAAAAATAGATATGAAATTTAAAATAAAAAAATAAAAAAATTTTATTCAATATACGTCACGGGAAAAAATGTTTTTTAAAAAAGTATTTTTTCGATTGCAATTTCTTCTGAAAACTTTTGAAAAATTTGTTTTAAAGATTTGGGAAAAATATTTTTATACTACATTGTCATTGTTTTTTCATCAATTGTACTTCGGTAAAATAAAACCATGTTTTAATAATACCATAATATTTATCAACAACTACATTGTGATTGTTGAAATAATTCTACAGTCACATATAATTTTAAATGGTAACATAAAACAAAGTACATTTCAAATTAGAAAAATTAACATTTTAAAAAATATTTTTAAAATTAAAATTGAAAAATTTCCAGAAACATAAAAAAAATTTTTAAATGATAATTTGTATGCAAGAAATTGAGGGGAAAAAATGTTTGAATGAATCATTGTTAAAATGCAATGTTGCTTGAAAATTGTTATTCTTTCTACTGTGTTAAAAAAATGTTGCATCAATTTTTCGTCGTTAAGAAAATGAAAATTTGCTTAAAGAATATTTGAATAATTATTAAATTATAAAGTTTTTTACAATTTCGTATTTATATCTACTGATGTGACATTTACAAGGGAACAAAATTTTACTCTTTCAGACATAATTCGTCATGATAACATATGAATTATTTACTTAAAATTATTTCTCTCTTACAAAAAAAATTGTATTGAAGGCTATTTTTCATACAAACAGACAGAAATAAATCCAAATAAAAAATTTTTTTAAATTAAATATATGCCGCTGGAAAAAAATGTTGTTGAAAGTATTTTTTGATTGCAATGTTTTCTGACAACTTTTGGAAAAAATTTTGTTGTAAACATTTGAGGGGGAAAAAAATGTTTCTACTACGTTCGACTATTACATTTATATATCAAGAATTATTTTTCAAATAGACGAAATATATATGTGTATATATATATATACTCTCAATTCAATCTTTCAGAATTTTGATGTTTTTCTTGGGGGATTTTCTTTGTTTGAAATATAATAGGGAGCTTTTCAATTAAATTCAATGATTTAAGAGAATTTCAAGATATTTTTTGAAGAAATGTTGGGGCATTTTGAATCTCAGATGTCAAGAAATATAGGATGTCATAAAATTTTCACGACATTTTATGATACTTTATGAGGGATTTCACAGTATTTCAGAAAATTTTCAAGTATATCAAGATATTTCCTAAATTGAGAGAATTTTCAAGTCTTTGAGGTATTTGGAATGACTAACGAATTTTCAAATGATTGCGGGACTACGAAGAATTTTTAAAGAGTTTCGATTCTTTGTTTTTGTATTCTCCAACGGACGCACATGTTCACATGAAAAGTACACAAACAAATTTCCGGCGCCAGTCTAAAAATATTACATCTACCATGTGGAACAAAAAAGATTTTTAATAAATTTTATATAAATACTAAATATCTGGTAAATATCAATGAAGTTTTGAAAATAAGACTACAATAGGTGTAGGTTTGAATGAGCGGAGTAACTTTAAATGGATTTCAGAAGTTCCATTCATTGACACGGATAATAAGGAGATAATATCGGTTCTAAGTAACTCTTTTGTGTCCAGCCGGTATCGTCCCCTCAATCCTTTTACCCGCCTATTTCCGCCATTGTTATTGATCAATCAACATTTTGGGTCAAGCTCGCGCATTTCACTGAAATCCTTTAACAGATTTTGTCCAAACAGCGTTAACCTAATCCTAATAGATGAGTTTATCTCGAAGTTTCCTTTGGCTAGCCACAGGGTGATTTATATTCTCTGTATGTGTGTTTTTCGTGTTAGAGAGGTTAGGTGTACCCACAGCTCTTTGTTCCCACATCCCAGGGGGCAAAGTGGCCGTCCTCGTCCTCGCGAATGCAGACACTTTTCCTTAAAACTCCCCCAAGAAAACGGAAAAGACCTTTACTTGTCTGCCCTCAACCGTTCAGCTTCCCTAATTTATTCCGTAAACCACCCTCTATATACTCTATCTATCGAACAAGAAATATCCCCAGACAAATCTAACGGATTCCTGGCCAGGGTATTCCTCTGGGAAATGTAAAATAATATTCGGAACAGTCCCACTAGTTGCCTCCCACAAACTGCAGCAGACACCTGACTTCTCTTATACACTGTTAGAAAAATCTGTACTAGATTTAGTATACATGTAATGGAAGCAAGAATGCACAACATGAAATTAAATTTAGTATACCAGCGTTATAGGTACATGAAATTTAGTATACGTGCATACTAAATTCGGTATACATATATATATACGAAACTTAGTATACGCATATACTAAATTCAGTATATGCGTTCCGTTTCGCGTAAGTTCCGTCTTTATCATCTGTAAACATGAACAGATGAAAAATGAAATTAAAGAAACAAGTTTTAATTGTCAAAAAATCATATCGTTAAGCTACATTTTCGTTGTTAAATTGAACATACCTTTCAAAGAGAAGACTTTGCGCGCTTGCGCAGCTGAATATAGTAAACACGTATATGAATTTTAGTATACAGAAACTATGAAATGCATATACGTGAAAGAAACTTACTGTACACCTAATAAATTTAGTATACATATAACTTCATAAAAGAAATTTAGTATACGTAAGTATACTAAAATTACAAAGTGTAATGAATTTAGTAAACATATAGGAAATTTAATATGCCCGTGTATACTAAAATTGCAAACATTTCTAACAGTGTATTCATACACACAAAAGTACGATAATCGTACGGGGCAGCTAATTTTTGCTGTCTCGGTTTCACTTGGATGTATTTCTAAAATGCATAATATTTAATGCATTCTTTTTACGAAAATTTGAATAAAAAGATTTCTTGTAAGGAATTGAGGTAAAATTATTTAGACTCAATTACAAGAATTCTGAAAATATTCATAAGCAAACCCTGCAGATTGGAACGAATCATGAGTTTAGTGTCTCTATTAAAAAAAAATTCAATTGAAGATCGAAAATGAGCATGAAAAAGATTCACAATTAAAAAACATACTACCTTACTTTATGGCTCATTAGAGACAAAAATAATGTCTTCCGGCATAATATGCCGAATTTAATTTTCTCTTCCGGCATATGTTATCATCATCATAATTAAATTCAAAAGAATCCCAAAGAATTTATGATGAATTTTAAAGGATTCAACCTTAATTCCAATAAGTTTAAAAATGTATCCCCGTAAAAATATGCTGGAATAAAAAATTAATTGACGCGCCTATTTCGACCGACGCATAGTGGGGCAAACAAGTTTTTTTAGACAATTTAATCTAGATCTAGAGCTTCAAATTTTTTCCCGTTATGAGCATTAAAGAAATTCAAAGCTATTTAAATTCAAAAGAGATTTGTGAGAGTCCATTTTGAATTTTTTATTTAACAACAAAGTTGAAATGTAAATAATTTTTTCATAAACGGTCCCATTTTTTTGCAACTATTTATATTTATGTAAAACATTATGGTATCGGTGAAGACACGTTACAAATAATATTCAGCAGATTATAACATTCAGAAGATTAAAATTAAAAATAGTTGGATACTTAATTTTTGAATTTTTTGTTCGGCATATACATAAAAACAATGCTTGATTTTTCTTTGAACAAAATTCGAAGAAATTGTTAATGTTATAAACAAATGCATATCTTAGCCATTTCATGCTCTAAAGTCTCTAAACACTTCGTTCCTTTAACAAGATTAATTAAAAATTTGTCGGAAATAATGTTTACGGTTTTTTGATATCTAACAAAATTTGCCAATTGTTTAAATAAATTTTGTAAGCAAATGCAGATCAATTTTAAATTACTTGGAATAATCCTTTGCTATGATACTTCATTAACGAACAATAATTGCTTATAAATATTTGCGGTATTTTTGACCTTTTTTGGATTGTTGGTGCAATACGCAGCTGATTCCGAAAAAATTTGACATTGAAAAATAAGTTTCAGCTTTCTTAGAAATTGTGAGATTAAAAAAAAAACCGTGAAACAACCAATTTTTAACCTGTGCTCACATCTACATCCTAATCTATCCAACCGATTGGAACCAAATTTTAAGAAGAAGCCAGTAAGAACAGATTCTCGATATATGAATTGCAGGAATTTTAGATATTTTTAACAGTTTTTACTATTTTACGTATTTTATTTAAAAGTGAAAATTCAGGAATGACATATAAGGTAAAATTTAAAAAACTATTTAAGATATCGTAAGTTTTCGCTAAAGACTTATTATGAAAATTTAGTGTTAATCGGTTCGATAGATTAGGCTATACAGGTGAACACAGGTCAAAATTTGAAATTAATATTTAATTAAACTTTACTTAATAAATATCGAATTCATAACAAAATATATTCAAAAACTTTTTTTTTATAGATTACCCTATAGAAAGTTTTGAAATAAATTTTCAAAATAAATTTTAGAAAGCCGTTTTAGACATTATAAAACTTAGCTGGATTATATCATCAACCATATCCAGAATTTTTTTAAAATCACTTTGTTTATATATTCAATCCTGTCAAGTTTTATAATGTCTGAAATGGTTTTTTATAATTTATTTTGAACATTTTTATAGGGTACTTTATACAAAAATTTGCTCAATATATTTTATTATGAATGTTGTTTTCCAAAACAATAAACAATTTGTAGGTGATTCTAAGACCAATCTATTAAGATTATTAAATTTTCCAAGGAGGAAAAGAAAACAATCCAAAATATGTAAATACATTTCTAACAAATTTTTCAAAATGAAATTCAATGCATACTTATTACACGAATTTTTTTATTAAATAAAATAAAAGATTTCTGACAAAAATTGAGGTAAAAATTTGTAAACTCAATTTAAAGAAATCTTAAAATTATTCATAAGCAAACCCTGCATATTGGAAAGAATCATATGTTCAGTGTCTCTATTTGAAAATTTCATTAATTAAGATTGAAAAGAATTTCATTTTATTACGAATAATTTTTGCAAGATATTTTTCTCCCTCTTTTTTCCATTATTTTATTCTTGTCTCTAATGAGCCGAAAAGTGAGGTTGTTTTGGAATTTTATTTTTTAATTGTGAATATTTTTCCTACTTATTTTTCAAAAATTATTCGTAATAAAATGAAATTAAAAAAAAAAATTCTCTCTAAAACAATTTTATTCAATAATACAAACACATAGCAAGCATTGAAAGCCATAATAGAGAAGAGCTCAAAAATAACGAAATCGTAGTTTAAAAAAAAAAATTGTTGGTAAAAAAGCAATTTTAGGTTTCTGAGAAAATAACATATGGAAGGTCAGTTATTTAGTTATTAGTCATGTTCATTTAGGATGTTACGGTATTTAGAATTAATTTTTTTGAAAAACTGAAATCTCCGGGTTGAAAATTGACGAAAATCTGTATTTGTTCATAAAATTAATTTAATTATATAACAAATGATGTCACCTTTCTGAGTCACTGGGTGCCATGTTTTGAAAAGTAGTCAAGTTGTGAAATTGTTTATAAAATGAAAATTTATTATTCTTTGATAAAGTATCATAAGGGAAGAATTTTTCCAAGTTATTTATACGTCATTCTGTTGAAAAAAAAAATCTGCTGGTTTAAAATTGACAACATTCTGTATTTGTTTACAAAACAGGGTGTCCACCATACCTGGAAAACCTGGAATTGTCAGGAATTTTTTTTTTAAATTGCAATATTAAATTAAGTAACAATGATTCCTTATTTTCGAAAGTAGCTTTAGCTTTACATTACTGTATTGAACTATTTTGTTAAAAATTAGTTTTTTTTGTTGTTTGAAATCAATTTTTTTAACTGAAAATTCAACTATTCTGTTTTTGGTTGAAAATTCAAATCTTCTTTTTCTGATATATCAACTACTACATTTTTCGTTTCGATTTTTTCTTTTTTGAATGAAGATCATATGCTTGGTTGAGAGCTACTCTTTTTTTGAAAATTAATTTGTTGTTGTTAAGGATTCATCATTTTAATTGAAAATTCAACGAATTTTATGAAAAATGAGCTATTTTTTTTTGAAAATTCATTTTTCCTTTAGCTGAAAATTAACTTTTTAATGAAAATTTAACTATTCCAGTTGCAATTTTGACTATTTTATTGAAAATATTTTTTTTTTTTTTTTTTTTGTTGAAAATTAATGTTTTTTACTGGAAAATGAAAATGTAACTATTCAATATTTGGTTCAAAAATTATCTTTTATATTTGAAAATTTTGACATTTTAGGTAGAAATTAATCTTCTGAGTTGAAAATTCATGTTTTTGGTTTCAAATTCAACTATTTCAGTTGAAGATTCATCATTTTAGTTGAAAATTTAGCACTGTTTGAAAATGTAACTATTTTTTAAAAAATTTGTTTTGTTTTTGTTGTAAATTAGCTTTTTTTAGCGAAAAATGCAACTATTTTAATTGAAATTCACGTCCTTTTTAGTTTAAAATTCATCTCTTTGATTAAACATTAATCTTTAACTCAAAATTCAACTATTCCAATTGTTTGTTCGACAATTTTTTGTTTGTAATTTAAAATTTATGTATTTTCTAAAAAATTCATGTATTTTCTTGAAAATTCGTCTTCTTTGGTGAAAATTAATCTTCTTGGTTGAAAATTCATTTTTTCGATAAAAAAGTCAACTATTCCAGTTAAAGATTAATCATTTCACTTGAAAATTCATCTTTTTTGTTTAAAATTCAACTATTCCATTTTTGGTTGAAACTTGGTTTTTTCAGATAAAAATTCAACTATTTGGTTGAAAATTTGTCTTTTTGTAGTTGGTAATTCAAATATTTCGTTGAAAATTCATGTATTTTGTTGAAAAATCGTCTTTGTGTTAGAAAATTCATCTTTTTGGTTGAAAATTCAAGTATTCCAGTTAAATATTCGTCCTTTTAGTTGAGAACTAGTCTTTTTGGTTGAAAATAAAACTGCTTCGTTGGAAGTTAAATCAAATCGGTTTTTAAGATGAATCTGTTTTTTTTTTGTTTTTTTTTTGTGGAAAATTAATTTTTTCAACCGAAAATTTGACTATTCCATTTTTTGTTGAAAACTGGCCTTTTTTAGTTCAAAATACAGCTATTTGTTTGAAAATTGATATTTTTGAGTTGAAAATTCAGCTGTTCGATTAGGAATTGATATTTTTTTTTTAACCGTCTTTTTTGTAGAAAATTAATCTTTTTGGTTTAAATTCAACTATTTGGTTAAAAATGCATCTATCTTTTTGAAAATACCAATTCTTACTTAAGAAGTTAGGAATTTCAAGCGGGTCAAAATGAATTTAATATATAGTACCCACATAATTTTACCTGAATAAAGTAGATAAAATAAAATTTTTTTTGAATTATTATTCAAATTCATGGACAATTATTTAATAAATCGATTGTGCTAAAATATTTAAAAATATCTTGTAATATTAATTCATTCCTAGAAACTGAAAAAAACATTATTTATAACAAACTCGCAAAACTGTATACATATTCCGAGTCGATTATTTTGAAATTTACGAAATATTTGAATGGCTTCATGCCGTGAAAAATTCTACCCGGAAAAAACCTGGAATTGTCAGAGAATTTTTTTCCAGGATTTGAGTAGACACCCTGGTTTATAAAATTTATTTAAATGAGGAAAACAATTTTCGACTAACAAAATACACAACGTTTGAAAAACTGATTTATAATTAACTTTGCACACGGGGAGGGGGGGGGGGCCAAAAATAGGAAAAAGTATGTTTAGGTCATACTTGAACGACCCCATACCTCTAAATATTTATGTTTTCATAAAGTAGGCTCTAAAATTTCTGTTGTTTTCTAATGATGGCAAGAAATGTTTGTAAATTTTTCAAATATTTTTGATGAAACAGGTTTCCATAAATATTTAAAGGGCCTCTGAAAATTTTGATGGCAAAATGTAGAGTAGGTGAGTGGCTACTTTTATCTTTGATATCTTTTCGTTTGCATACGCGAGTTCGAAGCTTTTCACCAATCCGAAAAAACTTTCGTCGCAGATGTACTTTTAACGCCGGTCATGCGTTATAAAAACAAGGGTTTAGTGCACCATCCACCCCGAACCATTCTCAAAACAAATGGCGGAATATTTACCTTTGCAGGGAGTGTAAGGGTAGTGCGACGTTAATCCGAAATAGCAAACCCCGGTTATTCCGTCCTGGTGCAGGACTACGAGATTCTTTATTAGAATTTTATCAGTAGAAAAACGATGAAGTACCGACCCAGGTTTGCGTTGAAATTAAAACTGGAAATTGTCCTCGTTTTGGGAAATAAAAAGAAGATCCGGAAATTAATTAAAATGGAACTTTTAATTGCAGCTGGTTAATAATATAATAGGTATGTAAATGTAGATCTGGAAGCTGGTTCTTTGGTTATATGATAATTTTTTTATCATTTTTTACGATTTGTCTTGAATAATTTAAACCCAAAAGGGCTTTCACCTCTCATTATTTTCTAATCTTATTTCTGTGATACCGCACGATTAGTGATACCGTCGAGCGATATTTCCGATCTCGACACGATCCCGACTTGATCCTAGCCTCCAGTATCGGGTGTAGATCGAGTCGGTTTTAGCTCTACTCGACTTTGGCTCGAGAAGTCGATATATCGACTCAGGATCGTGTCGGATTTTCGATACTCCTTCAACAAATGTGCACTTCTCAGTTGAACCGACCGGAGAGGGAAATTTGACAATCGCTTGACGCCACTCGGTCCCCCCTGCCTCCTCCACTTCCTGGTTAAACCGTTTATGGCTGGAGTGAAAATGCTGAAATTTATTTCTCCCATAGTGGAAGACAACTTTACAATTGTAATTTTTTCCTCTTTAAATTGTTAATTTGTGGAAAAGTGTGTTGTACAATAATAATGTATAAATAATATTTACAGAATTTTTAATGTTTTTCACTTAAGATTTCTTCAAATGATATTATTAACAAATTTATTGATTCATTCTTCAATTCCGAGGATCACAAATGACGACGTGGATACATATTTGTTGAGCAGAAATCTTTGAGATGTTCTATTTATACAAGTGTTTTTTAAACAAAATAGTAAAATTTTCTTCCAATGATATGCATTTTTAACAATTCAGTTGAACTTTTATTCGAATAGTTTAATTTTCAAACCAAATATGTACAAAACATTTTCAATGAAAACTTGAATAGTTGACTTTTCAATAAAAGATTAAATAGTCCGCTACGTCACAGCCACAGATCTGGCGAAGGAGTATCGAAAACCCGACTCGATCCCGAGTCGATATATCGCATTCCGAGCCGAATTCTAGCCGAGAGAAAACCGATCACGGGTATCGAAAACCCGATCCCGACCCGAGAAAAAACTGACGCGATCCCGACACGATCACAAGAACGTATAGTATCGAACGGCACCACTACGCACGATCATTTTGAGACCAACAAGAAAAAATCCTTGGGGGGATTTTTGAATGAACTTGATTTTTCTTGTGTGGGCATTATGTATTTTTTCCATGGAAATTACTCCAAAGTAAAGCTTCTTTGAATTACTTGAAATAGTTGCATATAGTCAGTTTCAAGCAGTTTTTGGAAAGTTCTCCATTTTAGTATGACCAACAGAATTTACTGTTCCACATCTTTTATATTTTGGGAGATATGGCCTACAGAAATTATTTTTAAGTGAAAAATTTGTTTGGAGATTTTTTTAAGTTTAGTTTTTGTTAACTATCTCATTTGCCGCGCATCATAAATTCACAAAAATTTACAAAAACTAAAATTAAAATAATTTTCAGATAAACCTTTCACTGACAAATATTTTCTAACGGCCATACCTCGCAAACTATAAGAGACAGAACATTCACTTTTTTTTTAGTTATGCGGAAAATTTTGGAAGGGGGAGGGGGTCCTTCACTCATGTACGTAATTGTTGCAAATTGGCAAAAACTTTTTCCTGGAGATTATCTTTTAAGTTTTAAATTTTATTATATGGTTGAAAATTTAACAATTTTCTTTTAAAAAAATCATTTTTTTTTGCAAATTCAGCTGTTTCGTTGAAAATTTGTCTTTTTGGGTTCAAAATTCAACTCTTTTCGTATAATATTAACCTTTCGTTTCAAATTCATATTTTGTGGCTGATAAGTCAACAGAAATATTTTTTAGATGAAAAATATTTTGTTGTTGAAAATTTGTAATTTAAAAGTTTATCTTTTTTTAGTAGAAATATTGCATCTTTCTTGGACAAAAATGCAACTGTTTTGTTGAAAATTCAACTATTTCCTAGAAAATTTACTATTTGTTTAAAATTTGTATTTTTTCGTAGAAAAGTCTATTGAAATCATTTTGGATGAGAATGCAACTCTTTTTTTGAAAATTTGTCCTTTTGATTAAAAAATTCACCTGTTTTAGTAGAATTTTCATTTTTCTTGGACGACAAAAATGCAACTGTTTCGTTGAAAATTTAAGAATATTGTTAAAAAGTCATACTTTTTTGTTAAAAATTTGACTATTTAGCAGAAAATTAACTTATAGTTTACAATTCTTATTTTTGTGTTGGAAAGTGAACTGGAACCTTCTTTGGATGAAGATTTAACTTTTTTTTTTTATTTCATCTGTTTTAAAAGAAATATCTCACCTTTCTTGAATAAAATTGCAACTGTTTGGTTTAAAATTCAACAATTTTGTTGAAAAGTCATACTTTTTGTTTGAAAATTCTGCTGTTTTGTTGAAAATTTAACTATTCTGAAGAAAATTTACTTTTTGGTTAAATTTAATATTTTGTTGTTGAAAAGAGAACTGAAAGCTTTTCTGGATGAAAATTCAACTATTTTTAAAAAATTTTTTTTTTTTTAATAAAAATTCATCTGTTTCAAAAGAAATTTCATATTTTTTGGATAAAAATGCAACTATTGGGTAGAGAATTCAACAATTTTGTTAAAAAGTCATCCTTTTTGGGTAAAAATTCGTCCTTTTGGATTGTAAATTTAATTTTTTTTCGTAGAAACTTATTTCTTGGTTGAAAATTCATATTTTGATCTTGAAAAGTCAAATAAAATCTTTTTTAACAGAAAATTCAACTATGCTCTTTTAATTTATCTTCTTGATTACATTCATCTGCTTTGGTAGAAATTCCTTTTTTTTATGAAAATTCAACTTTTTGGTTAAAAATTATTCTTCTTGGGTAAAAATTCAACTACTTGGGTAAAAGTTAAACTAAATTGTAAAAAATTTGTTTTTTTGATTGAAGGCTTATGTCTTTGGTTAAAAATGTAACTGTTAAGTGGAAAAGTCTTTTTTTTTTGTTTAAAATTAATTTTTTAACTGAAAATGTAACTTTTCGATTTTTTGAGATTGATCGTTTTTAGTTGAAAATTCTCCTTTTTTGGTAAAAAAAAAATAATTTTCTTGGTTCAAAATTTCATTTTTGTTGGGTAAAAATGCATTAGTTTCGTGTAAAATAATTTTTTGCTGAAGTCATATTTTTTGTTTGTAAATTCAATTTTTGCAGAGAAACTTCATCTTTTGGCTTCAAGGTTCAACAATTTATGTAAAATTTTGTTTCTGTAGTGAAGAATCTTCATTTGTTGAAAATTCGTCTTTTTGGTTTTAAAAATCTTTTTTTTTTTTATATAAATTTCATGTTTTTTGATTGGAATATAAACAATGACACTTTTTGTTGGGAATTTATATTTCTAGGTTGAAAATTCAACTACTATGTTAAAAATCTTTTATAGTAGAAAAGACATTTTTTTGTTAAAAATAAATTAATATATTTGAAAATTTTCAATTTGTATCTGAAATACTGTTTTATTCCGTTTATAAAAGCGGGCAGAGCGATAGACGGTTGCGACTCTTGCCTCGGAAGGGCCGCAGTGCGCGAGTACTCAGTCGAGTATATTGCGCAATATTATGCATTCTAATTGGAAAAAGTTTAGACGGCCCTGACTGTTTACGTTTCGAGGGCACCGATTTAGTAACAAGGCCAGTGCGTGGCGACCCCCGAAACTGTTATTATATGGGACTTGAAGTGTGTTATAAATCATTCACTTTTTTTCTTGAATTATCATATTCTTCTACTTACGCACTTACGCGTCGCCATTAAAGAGCTGAATTTTTTGTTTATATTTTGGTGGCGCTGATGTCACGCGGCGCTCTTTTTCAAAATGCAAAAACATTGTATAAATAATATCTAATATTTTTACGATTTTCTCATATTCAATGAGTAAAATGAATAAATAATGTGGTTATATAAGGGAGTTTTAACTTTATTTGCAACTTCCTTTTAAGCCAGTTTTGCAATGCTGTTTATTAATTTATAGTCCATTTTTTAATTGAAATATTATTTACTAAAACTATAATTTATTATCTTTTATTCAAAATAAAAAAGTGGTCAGGGCCTTATTAGCGCCCCATTGAGCAGTAGGGCAATTTCTGCACAAGCACAGAAATGAGAGTAGAAATAATATATAGAAAGTGGTACGAAGCGAAATAAAGTATTAATTAATTGAATTCACAAAGTTTATAATATTATAAAGCATGAAGATAAATTATCATACATAATTGGAAATCTAGTCTAGACGCTCTAATTAATTATCCAGCAGAAATTAAATTAAATTAACTTTGTTTATCAGGAAATGTTTGAAATATTCATAGTTGTTTCGTGAAAATGAAAATTGTCTTTAGAAAAAATGTAGATGAAGATGGCTCAGAATCAATTTATGTAAAATAAGCTTTTTCAAAAACGACCCAAGTGATTTATTTATTTGGACCCGAATATTATTGCGAAGCATCACAGAAGTTAAAACAGAAAAAGTTGGAAATAATTCTAAGCCTTTTTAAGCTGAAAATTTCCCTGTTTAGATGGACGCGTTATTAATTTCATTTTTAAAAGCAGACCAGCTTCAAATTATTGAATTGTAGGAATTCCAAATTAAAAGTCTACTTTTTACAGTTGAGATTAAAGTTCAATTCAAACTTTTTAAATTTAAAGTAAATTTATTGGATTTTATACAATATTTGCATCAAAGGAAAATTTTTATCCAGGGTATTATTTTAAATTCAACAATAATTTTTGTTGGACTCCCCTAGTATAGACAGTATGTCAATTGTCGGAAATTTAGTCTGTTCAGTGTTAGTTTTATCGAGGAGAGAAGTACACGCTTGTTTAATTTGCACTGCGGGTATTCGGGGGATGGGAGGCTGGCGATAGTGTCTGACAGTCGAATTTATTGAAACCCCCTACCCCCACCCGTTCCTAGACCTTCCCTTCAGACTATTTCATGAATCTCTCGTACATAGGGCGTTTTATCTTATACACATCAGTGCATTGGGGGCCCCGCATCGTTTCACGAGATAAAGATTTCCGTGATAAAATTTTATGATGTTTAAAATAGATCACCCTCCGCGTCTTCAGGCGTTGTGCTATTTTACTAAATTGAGTTGAGGAGTCGAGTTGTAGGAAAACCCTCCACTGTATAAAAGAATACTTAAACATGGTTCATCTTAAATTCAGAAATGAACTTCAATTATTCCTCCCAGAAAAAAATTGACTTTATTTTATATAATCTTTCTTTGACCGCATTTGGTTGATTTCGGAAAAAATTTTGGTTAAACGAACAAAATGTTTGTTCAGTTCACCAGATTCGTTTGCTTCAATCAATACAAGTTTCTGGTTGAATAGTTTTGTTGATTTTAGAAAATATTTCATTGACTCATCAACACTTTTTGGCCGGATCTACCAAATAATTTGAGAGAGCATTTTACCAGAATCAATCAAAAGATTTGGTTGAATAAACCAAAATATTTGGTCTACGTTTGCATTTCGATGCACCGGAAAAAATGCTTTTACCCGTATACAAGGTATCAACTATTTTGCCTAGTCAGGACAGCCCCCAACTTTGCAACCCTAGTTAGAATAACAAGGTTTATCTTAGTAAAGACAACACGGAAAATACGTTGCTTCAAACTAAAATATTGATCTATTTTGACAGGGAAAAATAGTTTCAATAATTAGGAATAACATTGTTGACCCGATGAACTGAGTTCCAAATTTTATTAATCCTAAAGTGCGTCATATTTGTTATTATCCTGTATATTGAAGATTATCATCACAGTTTCGGAAAATATTTTTATTCCTTGGACCTGAGTTACACTCGAAGAAAAAAGTCTTAAATGCAACAAATTTCTTTCACGTATCAATGGACTTGATCAACGAAAGATATTAGGTAGTAGCAAGCTTGTACAGTCATTTTTACATCAAACTTTGAACACTAAATTCACTTAAAATTTTCATGAAAGCGCCGATTGTACTAAGATCAGGAATCTATTCCACTACTATTGCAAATATTTAGAAATGATGTAAGTAGTGGTGCAGTTCGATACGATACGTTCTCGTGATCGTGTCGGGATCGCGTCGATTTTTTCTCGGGTCGGTATCGGGTTTCCGATACCCGGAATCGATTTTCTCTAGACTCGACTTCGGCTCGGAATGCGATATATCGACTCGGGATCGAGTCGGGTTCTCGATACTCCTTCGCTAGATGTGTGGCTGTGACGTAGCGGACTAGCAGTTTTTTGAAGAAATCTTGAGTGAAAAACATTAAAAATTGAACAATAAAAATATTTGTAAACCAGAAATTTGTTTCATTAGATGTCAAATAATTTCTATTTTAAACCGTTTTAAAATAATAATTCTGTAATTATTGTTTATAAATTGAAGGTAAACACTCTTTTTCACAAATTAACAATTTAAAGAGAAAAAAAAACAATTGTAAAGCTGAAAATTTGAATTTAGGGTACAGCACTTTGAAATTTTGACTGTTCAATCGAATGCATTCTATTTAAAATATTTCAGCTGGTAATTGTTCACTTTTTAATATCTGCTTTGTATTCGCTCCTTTTAAATAAAGAGTCAAATATTGCCAAATATTAAAAAAAGATTCTTTTTCATTAAGAAAGAATTCAAAATTGAATGAAGGTTGAAAATAGGTTCTATAGTTGCATTTAGATGTTTCAAATTATTTACTACTAAGCCAAAGTACAACTCTTCCACTATGGGGAAAATAAATTTCAGCATTTTCACGCCAGCCATAAACGGTTCAACCAGGCAGTGGAGGAGGCAGGGGGGGGGGGCGAGTGACGTCAAGCCATTGTCAAATTTCCCTCTCCGCTCGGTTCAACTGAGAAGTGCACATCTGTCGAAGGAGTATCGAAAACCCGATACGATCCCGATTCGATATATCGACTTCCCGAGCCAAAGTCGAGTCGAGCTAAAACCGACTCGATCTTACACCCGATACTGGAGGCTAGGATCGAGTCGGGATCGTGTCGAGATCGGGAAATATCGCTCGACGGCATCACTAGATGTAAGCAATCCAGATTTGGACATATATTCGTAATTATTACCCAGAGTTGACATGTTAATGAAACTGATAGTTGAATCAATTTTATGTCCATAATGTTGATAGTAAGGAATCCTTGTCATAGACTGAGTTTAACTAGAGCTAATTGTTGGGTTTGTATCTCCATGATTATCTAAGATTGAGTGATTCATTTTTTGATAAAAGGATTTTTTCGATCAATTCGATCGATTTCTTGAATCAAATAAACAAAGGATTCTGCACGATTTATATTGCAAATGACTTGCCGTAATGATCTACACGGTTTGATTAAATCAATCAAAATCTTTTCTTAGACCAGGAAAAATAATTTGAATTAACTAAAATGTTTTTTTCAATCGCGCAAAATATTTGCTTGGTTTAATCAAAAGTTTCACTTGAAACAACAAAAATATTTGCTTGGATCAACAAAAATATTTGCCAAATTTTGCTAACAAATTTTTTTTTTGGGTCAAGCATTATTTCATTTTTCATATAATAACCATATTTAGAGTTGATTCAACCAAAAGTTTCTTCATTCAGCGAAATCCTTTTCTGGATGTCAGAACTGATAAATAATTTAATTTAAGAAAATCAATATCTGAATTACAAAATTTAATCTCACATTTTCTTAGATTCAGATTAACTAGATAAATTTTGCATGATTTGAGTACATCTCTGAATTTAAGATTAATTTATGAAATGCTCAATTTTCAATTCTTGTCAGTGAGTGAATTTCAAAATTTCGATAGTATTTCATAACGTAACTTTAAACCAGTATTAGCAAGTGTGAAATAATTCTTTAAACGTTAGCCAATTTTAAGCTTTTGTACATTATTTAGTATTGTTTTATCATTTAATGTTTAAATTGAAATATAAAATTATTATCAATACAAAATGTTTTTATTTTATTGTATATATTATCTAAAATAATAGAAAAGAAAAGCAAGGACAATATTTTTTATAATGGATGAAAATTAATGTCTTAACTTCAGAATTAATGTATAATATTTTTGTCCAGAATATAGACAAACCGTTGCATTTTTGTTGAAAGTTGTTCAAAATTATAAGTTTATTTTTTAAAGTCAAATTATTTTTATTCAAAGTAATTGATTTCTGGTGGAAAATGCTAATATACCCTATTAATGTTCAAATATTGTAAACATTCTTTAAATAAAATTGTTCCAAAACTGTGAATTTTCCTCAAATACAGATTTCTGCTGAAAAACGCGAGCAAAACCTGAAATTGTTTTTATTTTTTTATTTTCTTTCGAATCCAATGATTTCTAATGTAAGTAAAAATTTTCTGTATTAAACGCCAACAAAACCATGAATTGTGAATTTAATGACTGTGAATGATAATCTAAAAATACTGATATGCTGAAAATACTTATCAATTTTCCAAAATAATAATACTAATTTTTGACGGAAAACACTAACATAACAAATACTTGTTTGGGATTGTAAATCTTCTCTTAAACCTAATGCTTGTTTAAATTAACTGATTCCGGTGAAATATGTTAGAATAACCTAAAATTGTTAAAAATTGTGAATCTTCTTTGAAATATTTCTGTTTTTATTTCAAATACCAATTTCAACGAAAGCCCCTAATATAATCCAAAACTGTTAAAAAATTATAAATCGTATTCAAATTATAATGATTTTTTTTAACTAGCAAGTTCTGTTGCCCTATATCTTCACCTTCCAATAGTTCTTTGGAAGAGTCTTTTAAAGCGTCTACTATCCCGTCTATATCATATAGCATTTCACCTTTGCTGTTTCTCATGCTGACAAACTCTGTACTTTTACTTTCTTTCATCTGTTTATATAATAGTTTCATAATTCCTTCAAAACCGTTTTGTATTTTCTTCTCTTCTGATTTTATCTTCACTCTCCTTGACTAGTCGTTTGACTTTCCTATTTTTGTGCCTGTAATCATTTTTCAGCTGAACATGTACTTGTGCTATTCGATTTCAGGAAATCGGGCTGCAGAAAGACCGAGGATCCTCATGAGCAAAAACACATCTGCGCAGATGTGTTTCGTTTATCAGGATCTGAGGATTCAGCAGTACTCAGCACTATCTCAAATACTGGAATTCGTGTAGATATGCTTAAATTTCTGCAGATGTGTTGTTTCTTCATCAGGAATTCTCGAAAATCGCTGTAGATATGTTAATTGAGATCTAATTATCTCGAGATTTAATTACAATTTTTAATAATGATTAGCATAGTTAAATTCGTCTTTTCATTACGAATCCAATTATATAAAAAACTTATTTTTGATAAAAATGCAGTTGTCCAGTTTCTTCATCAGGACGGCAGATATTGCCCCACGTCCAAAACGAAAGCAACAGTATCAATAGTATAAGGCTAAAGTTACGCCAGGAATTCTCGTATCATCACATTTTCTAACCCTCTGACGCAGCTTCGAATTCATCCCCGTCTTCGCTACATTTAAATAATTACGATCCCGACACCGCTTAGCTCTGATAATTTATAGGTGCAATTCGAGTCGGACGCGGTGCGTACTGACTGGAACCGTAGCGAATTTCGTCAAATTCAGCCGGTACTATGCAGGCCGAATGTATAGCAATCCAACAAGGAGGGACGTTACATCCCCTTTCTTCTTTGATTCGCGGGGTAGTGGCAGGATAAGCCTGTTGGTTTGCTCACCATCCCTTGCTGTTGCTATTCTTCTGGTCTGTTATGATTGTCCATGGGGGCAATCGTCTCCCTTTACTATATTCGCCCTGTCATATCTAGATATTCTGGATGAGCATTGAGCATGCTTCTGTTGCATATATACGAATCCGGGTGTATTATACACGCGTAGGGTGGTTTCAAACTGGACATGAGTGCGTTGCAGATTAGGGACACATTGACAGAAATGGCAAAAATATTAAGCTTCCATTAGCTCTGTCTGCAGATTGGATGCCAAATTGGGTTCTTATCTTCCTTTAAATGTTTTTCCACTTAGCAGGAAAATTATGCACAGAGAAGCAGTCAATTTGCTTTTTTTTATGCCACATCTGTCAAAAAGGACATAGAATACACAATGAAGAAACGATTATTACTGGCTTTGGCTGCGTTTAACTGCGTTTAACTAATGTTGAGCGGGGGGTTTGACGCCGAGGATGTTGGTGCAGTGTGGTTTTATGCAGTTATCCTCTCCCCTGGCCAAACGCCCGGGCAAATGCGAGTACTTATAAAGTCAAATGCAGCCGCGGGTTATCACTGGATGTGGTTAAATTTATACAATGATTTTAAGCTCACCTTAGTACAATAGGTACAATAGGTTCAAACGTAGTGCTGCGGGTCGTGGGACCTAAATGAACCACCTTATCTATACAAATATAATAATAATAAGTAATGATAGACCAGCAGAGGAAATTTTGGATTTCAACTCCACGTTGAAATTAAAAATTTAGAAAACATTTTCCATTGTTTTTGAGCAGTGTGTCCTGATTCTGGTGCGGCCGTAGTCGGGTAAATTGATATGGGCCACATATGGCATTAAAATTAATGGTCAAACCATTGGCAACTTCAATTTTGTAATTTTCAATTCCCATTTGTTAAAGCTCCTTTGGCTTTAATCATCACAGAATAACAATGTACAAAATGCGAAATATTTTATATTGAACCTTATGGTATAATAATTATATATGAAATGTACGTGTTATTAATTGCTGTACTACGGACCAGGATTGCTCATTCAGATATTGCAAAATAATAATCAGTGGGGCATTCTTATTAGAAAATTTGTTTATCATCATCATTATCATTATACACAGCCATAGCTCTGATTTGGCTGTAAAATGAAATTTTATATTTCAATATCATTTTTCATGAATAAAATAAACAATAAGCGTCTTATCGAAAAATTGTCAGAAGAAAGTTTTAGCTCTTTTTCAGGCCAATAATTTTTAAACAGCTTAAAAATTAATTTGTTTATTTTTAATCATTTTTTTACGATTGAAGCAAATAGCATGTGTCTTATTAAAAAATATTCAAAATAATATTTGTTGAGTTTTGTTTTAAAATTAAAAAGGAAACTAATGTACTAATGTACTACGGGCTCTAATCATCCTCGAGGAACACATTCTTATTACGATACAAGCGCTTCGCGTTGAATTTTTTGTATAATGAATTTCAATAATTCTCTTATAAATTATGCAACCACAAGAATTTATCTTCACAAATATCAATAAAAGGAACAATAATAAATGCAATTTTTATTCTGAATAACATTCCTCGGGATTAAAACAAAAACTATGCATCTTATCAGAAAATAGTCTCCAGAAAATTTGTATATCTTTTTAGGATCAACTAATTTTCTTTATAACATTTTATATAGATTTCACATATTTTCTCCGGAAAATGAAATTTTTAATTTTTGAAAAAGCATTTCCGATGGATAAAACCAAAATCAATGGTCAAAAATTTTTCGTTAACGTTTAATTAAAAAAGACCAATTTTTTAGCATTTATTAATATTCGACTGTTCATTTAAAATGAGCAAATATAAATAAAATATTAAAAACTAAAGAATTTGAAACTGAATTTTTAATTTAGACGAGCTGTTTACCCTTGCGGAATTCCGTTAAACAAAAGCTCTTTTCGAGCAGAATTTTTTATTTATTCTCCAAGTTAGTAGAGCATTGAAAATGATAGCGTGGATTTATATTTTTTAACCAGGAATCTTTGAGCTGTTCAATTTATACAATTTTAAAATATTGCAGTTCAACAGCTTTTAATTTAAGAAATTTCAATTGAAAAATGTTCAAAGCTTCCACTTTATAGGTCCAAATTATTGACCAATTGAATAAAAAAAAATTTGGAATAAAAATTTGTTAAGCTTCAAGTTTTAAAGTTTGAAATTCACAAGAGTTTGACTTGGATTGCTTTAATTTGAAGTTCAGTTTTTCCTTGATAATAATTTTCTTAATTTCAATGACTATGAAAAATGTTTGCAAACCGGGGAAAACCGTGAAATAATCCTGGAATTTTTATCCTTGATCAACACGGCCAACCTGTATTTTTAAAACATTAAAAATTGCCAATTAATACACGGAAAAGAAATAAGCATTAATTCAAGAAAATATTGGTCTGAAGGCGGACAATACAATATTTTCTTGATTCAAAAATTTTTTGTTGTCTCAAGAAAATTTACTTGATTACAGGAAATAAAGTTTTTTCTTTCAAGTACATTTTTTCCAAACAAGCCAATGTTGTATCGTCTGTATTCAGACCAATATTTTTTTGATAAAATGCCAATTTCTTTTTCGTGTAAACGTCAAAATTTGAGAAAATCTAATTATAAAATTTTTAATATTAAAGCATTGAGTTTGGAACTTTTTTAAGTCAGAAATTGACATTTTTAAACGCTTTCATTGAAAAATATAAATATTATCTTATATTCTAGACCGAATCCATTTCAAATCATGCAGGCCGGCGGTTGACATGTTCAGGATTAGCTTGACTATGAAAAATTTGTTCGTATGTGGAAAATAAAGAGACACGTATTTTTTAAATAAACAAAGTGACATTTTTACATTTTTCACGAATATTTTTAATTTTTTAAGGTAGAATGAGTTTTTTGCAAATCTTACTTAAAAAAGCGTGCCATTTATGCAATTTATGGTAAAATGATCAAATAATAAAAAGTGGTAAAGTTATTTTGATTTTTTGAAAAAAAAAATTCTCGAAAACTCCACCTTTTTTCCTGAAATACTGACATATTCTCCCACTCAATAATTTTCCGTTTGGTATTTTTTTTTCGGGGAAAAAAAATTATTTACAAATGAGTGAAAACAAATTTTCTCCCGAAAAACAAAACATACCAAACGGAAAATTAATGGTAAGTAGACTATATCAGTATCTATTATTCCTAAACATTTCAAAAAATAAAAAGTTGGGGTTTTTAAGAGGAAGATTTTTTTTTCTTTCATCAAAAATCCAAAATAGCATTAACGGTTTAATTGTTTCTAAATTTTTTTGTGGATTTTGAAAGAGTGCAAATAACTGAATAAATTGAAGAGCAAGGGTTAAAAAAATCAAAAATATATTTTTTTTCTCGAAAAAGAAAAAAATACCAAACGAAAAATTAATGGTAAGTAGACTATATCAGTATCTATTATTCCAAAAAATCTAAAGAAATAAAAATTTGGGGGTTTAAGAGAAAGGTTTCTTTCTTCGTTTTACAAAAATCCAAAATAACGTTAACATTTTTATTGTTTCTAAATTTTTTATGGATTTTGAAAGAGTGCAAACAACTGAATAAATTGAAGTGCAAGGGTTATAAAAAATCAAAAATATACTATTCTCTTGAAGAAGAAAAAATACGAAACGGAAAATTAATGGTAAGTAGCCTATATCAGTATCTATTATTCCAAAAAAAATTTTTAAATAAAAATTTGGGGTTTTTAAGAGAAAGATTTTTTTTTTGTCAAAAATCCAAAATAACGTTACCATTTTTATTGTTTGTAATTTTTTTGTGGATTCTAAAAGAGTGCGAAAAACTGAATAAATTGAAAAACAAGGGTTAAAAAAAATATAAAATATTTTTTTCTCTTGAAAAAGAAAAAAATACCAAACGTAAAATTAATGGTGAGTAGACTATATCAGTATCTATTATTCCAAAAAATTTTAAGAAATAAAAAGTTGGGGTTTTTAAGAGAAAGATTTTTCTTTCTTTTTTCAAAAATCCAAAATAACGTTACCATTTTTATTATTTTCAAAATTTTTTGGTGGATTCTAAAAGAGTGCAAAAAACTGAATAAATTGAAGAGCAAGGGTTAAAAAAAATCAAAAATATATTTTTTCTCTTGAAAAAGAAAAAAATACCAAACGTAAAATTAATGGTGAGTACACTATATCAGTATCTATTATTTCAAAAAATTTCAAGAAATAAAAATTTGGGGTTTTCAGAAGAAGGTTTTTTTTCTTTTTACAAAAATTCAAAATAACGTTAACATTTTAATTGTTTCTAAATTTTTTTATGGATTTTGAAAGAGTGCAAACAACTGAATAAATTGAAGAGCAAGGGTTAAACAAAATCAAAAAAAAAAATTTTTCTCTTGAAAAAGAAAGAAATACCAAACGGAAAATTAATGGTGAGTAGACTATATCAGTATCTATTATTCAAAAAAATTTAAAAAAATAAAAAGTTGGGGTTTTTAAGAGAAAGATTTTTTTTCTTTTTCCAATAATCCAAAATAACTTTACCATTTTTATTGTTTTCAAAATTTTTTTGTGGATTTCAAAGCAGTGTAAAAACTGAATAAATTGAAAGGCAAGGTTGAAAAAAAAGTACAAATAATTTTTTACTACAGAAAAACAAAAAAATACCAAACGGAAAATGTATGGTATAGAATTATAGATAAACTATATCAGTACTTACTAATCCTAAAAATTTCAGGAAAAAAAGTTGGGGATTTTGAGATTTTTTATATATTTAAAAAAAATTCAAAATAGCTTTGCCCTTTTTTATTAATAAAATTTTTTTAATGGAATTTAAAAAAGTGCAAGAACTAGATAAACTGAAACAAGGAAAACCTTCATATCTTATAAATTGTAGAAATGACACGGGTTTTGAAATAAAATTTGCAAAAAAACTCATTGTACCTTTAAAATTTCGAAATATACGTAAAAAAACTAAAAAATATGGGTATGGTGATTTAGAAAAAAACGTGTTTCCTTATTTTCCACGTACAAAAACATATTTCATAGGCAAGCTAATCCTGAACTTGTCACCAGCCGGCCTGCATGATTTAAAATGTATTCGCTGTATATATATATATATTTTATAAATTTATATTAACATATTATATTCTTATTAATTTTCCAGCCGTGGACCTAAAAAAATTATAATAATATCAAATAAAAGGAAATTTAGTTTATAGATTAATATAAGATTCTTCATTATTTTACTTAAAATGAGATATAATTTCTAGCCTTGAAAATATTTTTAATTTAAAAAAAAATTCTTTAACATGAATTAATTCTTTGATCGTTGAAAATGTTAAATTCCATAGGAATAGTGAATAAGTACAATAAATAATTAATACAGTTATTCGGTAATTTTTCAAGAACAAAAAAACTAATACTTTCTCATTTAGGATGAGAATATAAAATTTTTTCCAGGCATACTAATAAATATCTACAATAGTTAAAAAGTAAGGTCGTGCTTCCTCATAAATTGATTTATTTGTTCCTAATCCGAACATTAAAAGCTTCCCAGATTTTTCTGATAAAAGAAGATTTTCTGATTGTTCTGTTCTAACATTGAAAGGGAGTTTCCATAGGCTCTTCCTCATAAAAGTGCATTCTAAAGACAGTCGTAAATTTAAATCGTACACAATCTATTAAATTAGGCTACATTTAAACGCGACTATAACAGGAAATCTCGTAATATGACGATCGTAGATATTCTGGGAAATGCGGGTTTATAGTCGTGACATAAAAAAAGAGCCATCAAATTGAATGCCTAGAGGCGGCATTGTCATTCCCTTCACTTATACATATATATTTAT
Source organism: Andricus curvator (assembly GCA_932195095.1). NCBI lineage: Eukaryota > Metazoa > Arthropoda > Insecta > Hymenoptera > Cynipidae > Andricus > Andricus curvator. The sequence goes on from CAKNYM010048730.1 coordinate 140,935, forward strand.
ACTACGAATCTCCGGTTCAGTAGGAAATAATTATTCACTAAAAGGCGCCGACTGATGTCTGAAGGTGTAATTTCACAATATTTCCAGTTATTTATATTTCGAATTAAGGCAAAAAACTGACGAAAATGGCGCCAGATATATTTATGATCAAAGCTGAATGGTACATAACTACATGTCTCCATTTATTGATGGGTAATCGATTGGAATTTGCATTTATAATCGAGATTCTCATTATGTATGTACACTCGTTTCTGTATTTTAAGCAAGTGCTGAAAAGTACTGATTCTTTTATAATTTTATTACCATAGCACAGGAAATACCAGAAATATGACTAATATTTCCGTTGGAAAATTTGATGACTTGTATTATGTGTTTTCGCAGAAAGATAATTTGAAGTAATAACATGCATTCTTTAGAGATGACAGATTTTTTTAGTATGGTTTCGTACATGAATTACAAATTGGGGGGGGGGGGTCAACGACTGTCCTATGCTGTCTTACATGGGGGGAACATGGTCAGAACCACTTGTTACGTAATATATTTATATATTATATATATATTATAACTTAAACAGATTTTATTGTAAATAGCTGTTTGTTAGTGCAATCTACTTCTCAAAACGAGATCGACGTTAGGAAAGACCTGAAAAAATTATCATATATTCTTTTAACATTCTTTAACGCAATACCTTTTAAAAAATTCTTCAATGTTCAATAATTTACTTCTTACGGGACTTAGTAACAAATACTTTATCTTGATAACAAATGAAGATAGCAAGCCCTTTGATGGTAGTGGTGCCTTCTCGTGATCGTGTCGGGATCGCGTCTGTTTTTTCTCGGGTCGGGATCGGGTTTTCGATACCCGTGATCGGTTTTCTCTTGGCTCGACTTCGGCTCGGAATTCGATATATCGACTCGGGATCGAGTCGGGTTTTCGATACTCCTTCGCCAGATGTGTGGCTGTGACGTAGCGGACTAACAGTCCACAGTGGGGTAAAATGAAAAACGAAGTTCTAAATGACATTTAGAACGCACCGATTGTAAATTATTTTTTTCTGAAGAAATTCAGGACAGAATTTCCTAGAAAACGTTTAGAGTGGATATTTTATTTTTTTGTGTATTTAATTTTTATGTTAATGCAAACAGCGAAAGTGTCGCTTTTTTGCATTTCATGTTTTATCTCATAGACAAAATTTTTCTTATACTTCAAGTCAGTTGGATTCAATGCACAGCGATATAAGGAAGAAGAAAAAAATTGAAGGCTTGTGAAGCTAATTGTTATAGGCAAATTTTATTGTCAAATAATCGAAGTTAAGGAATATTTGTTTTCAAAGTATATTCCTGCTCGAAAATTGCCTGCTTTCATAGTTTGGAATTTGGATGATACGTGGCCATCAAAATTCAAGACTGAATGTTATTAATCAATTCTGTAAACAAATTCTATAAACAAATGTACATCACAGACATTAATCGGCAGAAACAAATCTTTTTTCCTTGTATTCTTGTTGTAATGATGTTTTCAATGATGTCTTGTGAAAAAAATATACCATCCGTTGATATTTGTTTATTCGATAAATAAAATATATAAACAAATGCACATTTTAGGCATTTTTAGGCGAAACGAAATTAATTTTTCTTCTAATTTTGTTGCAATTATATTGCCAATAATGTTTTATATAAAAATTTTGCCATGCATTAATATTTGTTCATTTTGTGAACAAATTATATTGAAAAATGCACATTGTAGGCGATTTCAAGCGCAAAAATGTTTGTCCAACAATTTTTCTTTCACAAATTATTATTTTTAAAAATTTCTTTCTTCCACCAATTTTTTTCAAATTTTTTTTTCCAAAACATTTTTTTTCAGAACATTTTTTCCAACAGATTTTTTTTTAATTGTTTTTCAACCAATTTTTTTCAACGAACTTATTCCAAAAAATTTTTTTCAACATTTTCTTTTCAAACTTTTTTTGTAGAAAATTGAACGTCCTGGTTGAAAATTCAACTACTTGATTGAAAGTTGAACTACTTCGTTAAAATTTCATCTTATTGGTTAAAGATGTAACTATTTTGTTGAAAAGACTTTTTTTATGTTAAAAATTAATTTTCTGAAGTAACAATAGAACATCTCAAAGATTTCTGCTCAACAAATATGTATCCACGTCCTCATTTGTGATCCTCGAAATTAAAGAATGAATTAATAAATTTGTTAATAATATCATTTGAAGAAATCTTAAGTGAAAAACATTGAAAATTGAACAATAAAAATATTTTTAAACCAGAGACTTGTTTCATTAGACGTCAAATAATTTATATTTTAAACCGTTTTAAGATAATAATTCTGTGATTATTATTTATACATTGTTGTACAACACTCTTTTTAACAAATTAACAACTTAAAAAGCAAAAAATTACAATTGTAAATTTGAACATTTAAATGTAGGATACAGCACTTTGAAATTTTGACTATTCAATCGAATGCATTCTATTTGAAATAATTCAGCTGGTAATTGTTCACTTTTCAATATCTGCTTCATATTCGCTCCTTTTCAATAAAGAGTCAAATATTGCCAAATATGAAAAAAAGATACTTTTTCATTAAAAAATAATTTTAAATTGAATGAAGGTTGAAAATAGGTTCTATAGTTGCATTTAGATGTTTCAAATTATTTACTACTAAGCCAAAGTACAACTCTTCCACTATGGGGAAAATAAATTTCAGCATTTTCACTCCAGCCATAAACGGTTTAACCAGGCAGTGGAGGAGGCAGGGGGGACCGAGTGACGTCAAGCCATTGTCAAATTTCCCTCTCCGCTCGGTTTAACTGAGAAGTGCACATCTGTCGAAGGAGTATCGAAAATCCGACACGATCCCGAGTCGATATATGGACTTCCGGATCCAAAGTCGAGTCGAGACAAAACCGACTCGATCTACACCCGATAGTGGAGGCTAGGATCGAGTCGGGATCGTGTCGAGATCGGAAAATATCGCTCGACGGCATCACTGTTTGATGGCTCCACGCTACATTAATTTTGTCTTGGAACGTTAGATTTCTTAAAAGAATTATGATTCCTAATTGCAAGAGAAGATTCTCCAGAAAAATTATAATTGTGATTTGAAACAGGGAATTTTTGAAAAAAATATTATAATTCAGATATGAAATAGACATTTTTCGAAAGAGTAACATTTTGAACTTGGGACGTAGAATTTTCGAAAAGAATTCTGATTCTGGTTTGGAACAGGGACTTTAAAAAAAGATTATAATTCAGATCCGAAATAAGGAATAATCTAAAAGATCTACAATTTTGAATAAGAACGGGGAATTTTCTAAAAGATTTATGATTGTGACTTGGAACAGGGAATTTTTGAAAAAAAAATTAATTGAATTCTAAAATAAGGAATTTTCAAAAAGAATTACAATTTTCATTCACAACGGGGTACCTTCTAAAAAAGTTATAATTCTGACTAGGAGGAAAGAATTTTCGAAAAACAATTATAATTTATATCTGAAACAAGGAGTTTTTCTAAAGAATTATAATTCTAACTTGGAACAGGGGACTTTTGAAAACAATTATTATTGTGAGTTGTAAAAAAACCCTTCCAAGATAAGAACAATTTGAATTTGAGACGTGAAATTTTGAAATGCTGATTCTTGTGTAAAACAGTGAATTTTTGAATAACAAAATTATATTTAAGATCAAAATATGGAATTTTCTAAAAGATCTACAATTTTGACTAAGAATGAGGAATTTTCTGAAAGATTCACGATTCTGACTTTGAATAGGGAATTTTCAAAAATAATTATAATTCAGATCTCAAACAAGGAATTTTTCTAAAGAATTACATTAATTTTGTCTTGGAACGTTAGATTTATTGAAAGAATTATGATTCCTAATTGCAAGAGAAGATTCTTCAGAAAAATTATAATTGTGATTTGAAACAGGGAATTTTTGAAAAAAAAAATTAATTGTATTGGCTTGAAAATTCAACAGTTTGATTAGATTTATTTTTTTTTTTTTTACTAACAATTGTGTTGTTAAAAATCTAACTATTGTCTTGAACAGTTGTCCTTTTGGTTTCAAAACTGATATTTTTTTTACGAATTTCATCGTTTTCTGTTAAAAATGCAACTTTTTGGTTAAGCGACTGAGAATTCACTTTATTGTTGAAAATTCATTCTAATTCATTCTAATTTGCATTATTTTGGGTTTCTTGGACTCTATATTATATATATATATATATATATATATATATATATATATATATATATACATATTTTTGTTGTGTTGTTTCTTGAAAATGAAAAGTCTATTTTTATTTTTCATCAAATTTAATAATCAAAATTATTTAAAGGAGATTTTTTGTTCTTTTTCAAACAATACAATGCAATAATTTATACAGTGTATAAGAAATTCGTAAAATATTAATTGGTGGATTTAGTGTAGGGTCCAATATAATTGAATTCAATTAGTCAAAAAAATAATAATAATTTTTGACTGAAATATTAACCAAAGATGAATCATAATAATTTGCAACTGTGATATTATCCAAAGATGAAATTTTTTTCTCATTACATCAAAAAAATATCCACTTTGTAAACTACGTTCCTAACAAAAAAATTGTCGAATCCTGCAAACAAATTTAGATTCAATTATTTTTTACCCCTGAAGCCAAAGCTATCGAAAAATATTTTACAATTTTGTTCTTGGGGGTCAATATAATTCCCCACTTGGTATAGAAAATTTTTTCACAAGGATTATTAAAATTAAATTATTTTATTTTATTTTATAACCCTAGTCAGTTAAACGTACTCTAGAAAAATTGCACATAAAGTGAAAATTATATCTTTTGAAAAATTAAAATTAAAAAATATAAAATAATAATTTTCTAAACACTTTCTTTTTGCTTATACAAGCAAATAAAATGAACTTTTTTTTGCAAAAATGCATCAAATTTTAATAAAAAGTAATAAACAAAATTGTGATATTTTCCAGAAACTTCTTTTTGATTCAATATAAAATTTTTAAAATTTATCATTGTATCTGAGATGATATTATTCGACCTGCACACCTTCTAATTAATGAAAGAAATACTTTTATCAGAAATTCATTTCTTTTTTTGAAAATTTAACTACTTTGTTGAAAATTCGTTCCTTTTTTGGGATAAAAATTAATTTTTGTAACTGAAAATGTATTTTTTGTTGTTGAAATTTCAGCATTTTTGGTTTATAATTCATATGTTTTGATAAAAATTCGTACTTTCGGTAAAAAACTAATCCCCTTGGTTGAAAATTTAATTATATTCGGTAAGAAATTTACGTATTTTGTTGCAAATGCTTTTTGGTTGTTTTTTTAACTCAGCCGTTTTTGGTTTAATGCTAAAATCTTTCTTGGTAGAAATAGCAATTATTATATATTTTTTGTTGAAAATTCATCTTTTGAGACTAACATTTCAACACTGTAACAAATTTCGCAAATTTTCCTAATAATTTTGTAGGTAAAATTTTCAAATTCGGGTAGGAAAAATTATTTTCCTAAAAAAGTTGGAAATTTTCCCAATACTTTGAAAAAATGTCCTTTCTGAAATTATTTCGATCAGTTTGGGAAATTTTACATACGTTTTTGGGAATGAGAAATTCCTACAATATTTGGGAAATTCTCCCAATTTAAACTCAGGAAAATTCTCACTTTTATAGGAGATATTCCACTTGTCTTTGAAAAATTTGCACATCAGTTCGGCAATAAGTTTCGTTAAAAATGAATCTGTTTTGGTTGATGATTCAATCATTTTTTTGAAAATTCATCTTTCGTGTCGAAAACTGAAATACTTTCTTAAAATGCATACTTTTGGATAAAGACTCATAATTTCAGTTGAAAATTCATCTTTTTGGTTAAAAAATTATCTTTTTTACAATTAAACTATTTGGTTTATCATTCATGTAATTTGTTAAAAATTAGTCTTTTTCTTAGAAAATTAATCTCCTTGTTTGAAAATTCAACTGTTTGGTTACAAGTAGTGATGCCGTCGAGCGATATTTCCCGATCTCGACACGATCCCGACTCGATCCTAGCCTTCAGTATCGGGTGTAGATCGAGTCGGTTTTAGCTCAACTGGACTTTGGCTCGGGAAGTCGATATATCGACTCGGGATCGTGTCGGATTTTCGATACTGCTTCAACAGATGTGCACTTCTCAGTTGAACCGAGCGAAGAGGGAAATTTGACAATGGCTTGACGTCAGTCGCCCCCCCCCCAGCCTCCTTCACTGCCTGGCTAAACCGTTCTTGGCTGGAGTGAAAATGCTGGAATTTATTTTCCCCATAGTGGAAGGGTTGTACATTGGCTTAGTAGTAAATAATTTGAAACATCCAAATGCAACTATAGAACCTGTTTTCAACCTTCATTCAATTTCAAATTATTTTTTAATGAAAAAGAATCTTTTTTTAATATTTGGCTATATTTGACTCTTTATTGAAAAGGAGCGAATATAAAGCAGATATTGAAAAGTGAACAATTACCAGCTGAATTATTTCAAATAGAATGCATTCGATTGAATAGTCAAAATTTCAGAGTGCTGTATCCTAAATTTAAATTTCCAACTTTACAATTGTAATTTTTTCCTTTTTGAGTTGTTTTTTGTGAAAAAGAGTGTTGTACTCCAATGTATAAATAATAATCACAGAATTATTATTTTAAACCGGTTTAAAATAGGAATTATTTGACGTATAATGAAACAAGTCTCTGGTTTAGAAATATTTTTATTGTTCAATTTTTAATGTTTTTTAGTTAAGATTTTTTCGAATGACATTATTAACAAATTTATTGATTCATTCTTCAATTTCGAGGATCACAAATTATGGTATATTTTCTTCATAAAACATCATTGAAAATATCATTACAACAAGAGTACAAGAAAAAAAGATTTGTTTCTTCCTATTAATGTCTCTGATGTACATTTGTTTATAGAATTTGTTTATAGAATTGATTATTGAAATTCAGTCTTGAATTTTGATAGCCACGTGTCATCCAAATTCCAAACAATCAAAGCAAGCAATTTTAGAGCAGGAATATACTTTGAAAACAAATATTCCCTAACGTCGATTATTTGTTAATAAAATGGGCTTATAACAATTAGCTTCACAAGCCTACAATTTTTTTCTTCTTTTTTATATCGCTGTACATTGAATCCAACTGACTTGAAGTATAAGAAAAATTTTGTCTATGAGATAAAACATGAAATGCAAAAAAGCGATACTTTCGCTGTTTGCATTAACATAAAAATTAAATAAACAAAAAAATAAAATATCCACTCTGAACGTTTTCTAGAAAATTTAGTCCTTAATTTTTTCGAACAAAAAATCTACAATCTGTGGATTATTGCGTTCTAAATGACATTTTAAACTTCGATTTTCATTTCACCCCACTGTGGACTGGTAGTCCGCTACTTCACAGCCACACATCTGGCGAGGGAGTATCGAAAACCCGACTCGATCCCGAGTCGATATATCGCATTCCAAACCGAAGTCGAGCTGAGGGAAAACCGATCACGGGTATCGAAAACCCGATCCCGACCCGAGAAAAAACCGACACAATCACGAGAACGTATCGTATCGAACAGCACCACTAGTTACAAGTTTATGCATTTTGTTGAAAATTCATCTTCTTGGTCGAAAATTCATCATTTTGGATAAACATTTAACTAATTGTTTTAAAATTCAACTGCTTCCTACAAGGCTCGCTTTTTGTCTTAAAACTTTAACACTTAGAATGATATTTTTTTCTTTATTGACTGAAATATCCTTCTTAGTTAAATATTCAACTCTCTTGCTAAAAATTTCATCTTTTTTGGTTAAAAATGCTACCGTAATGTCTAAATGAACGAAAAAAAATTTAATTGGTAAGAATGCGTAAGATAGGGGGGGGGGGGGGGGGGATAAAATGTAAAGACTAATAAAGAAGGTTGCGTGTTTGAAAATGTCAGAAAAAAAACATTACGTAATTTTTGCACAGCCTCTGTTGTAGTGTTGAAAAAAATACTGCCTTGATTTGTAAAAACACCGTTCACTGCAAAAAATCTAAAAATTAGTTTTTTATATCGTTGGAATCGTGAAAAAAAGAAACACCTGATTATTAAAATGTATGTATACATATTATTATTATACATATTTTTTAAATTGTTAATAACTTTAAATATAATTATTGCATAATTTTTGGAAAACACCGTTAACTGCAAAGATTGGCGAGTTGTGATTTGAAAGAGATCCGTAACTGACCGTTAACTGCAGACGTAAATCAGAGACGACTAAACACGTGACGTCAAAATTCGAGAAAACGCCGTAACGGGCAGTTACGGACTTTACGAAAATTATTGGACGGCGATTTCGCGCCTTCGTGATTTCGGAGAGGTCCGTAAGTGCTTACGGCGTTCTCCGAAATCATCGAACCCCGAGAAAAAAGGTTTGTGATTCGAGAAACGCCGTAACTGCACTTATTATTAGTTATTATATTCTTTTGCCGTGAACGGCGTTCTCTCAAATCACGGCAGGCCTATTTCTGAGGTCCGTAATTCGAAGAGAGCCGTAACTGCCCGTTACGGCGTTTTCTCGAATTTCAGCATCCCGCTCAACACCGTTAACTGCATTTTCGATAATTAATCAACATTTTTAAACAATTTTTCTTGCAAAAATGAAAAGATCGTATTCGTCGATTTTCTCGGCTTCGTTCATTTTGCAGTTAACGGTGTTTTCCCAAATCACGGCAGAATATGAATAATGAATACATAAAATAGCCGTTTTTTTACTGGACTCCCTCCTGCGAGAAAAATTCGAGCGCACCCACTTTCGTTCGATATGTCACGTAATCTTTATACTCTGTCTTGTCAAGCTCCAGCAGTGAGCTGGAAAACCTGTGACACAATTCAACATCACATGGTATGTATCGGACAGAGCGAAGATACGGTTTAACCTTCCCGAGGGGATTTTCTGACTCAGAATCTCACTCCCTCCAGACTTCCTTCGTTAGTGTTCAGTACGTGACAGAATTGTTCGAATCGGACAGAAATTTACTGTGGAAAGTACCTGGAGAACGTCGATGATACTGATTAAAAAGTTTGCCGTCGAAATTGCAATTTTGAAGTTTCAATTATCATGGAATACAGACTGATAATTGAATGTATAAATTCATTACTATCTTTCATTGGATAATAATGATCAGCTTTATTTTTATTTTTTATTAAAATATAAATACATATATTTTCATGACTTGTTATGTTAACGTCCGAATAATTTCACTTTACGAACCTTTCAAAGCGCATTCAGTTCGAGTTTCCAATTAAATTTCACAGTACAATTGAAAATGGTATAAAATATTTAATTATTGACGATTGTGTTGATGGAATTGTTAATCGAGCGATTCGTTTTTTTCAATAATGGTATGAGCGTCAAATTGATGCAGTGGAACAGGCAGCTTGTTGTACTGGACATAATGTGTATTTCATAATTCCGGAATAATTTCCAGATCCGTTGTGGAATAATAGGGAAGTGTTGCTTTTTAAAGAATTATCCAGAATTAGCGAGGCATGAATTTTGCAATTTGGTTCCTTTTTCACGTTTCAACCTACTTTAAGTGAAAAAAGCTTACCCAATTCAAACAAAAACTTGAGATGGCCCCTATAATTTTAAATTTTAAATTGATGATCAGATTGTATTATTTTTTGTTTTCAGTTAATGATTTATAATATAAAGATTTGGAAAAACCAAATCAGAGAAATCTTCGACCGACAATGTATGTAAATTGAAGAAGTAATTCGTTTCCTCTTACGGTCACATCAAAATAAAAACAAACAGAGCCATCGTTTAATATTTAATTTTGTTTTAATCCTTACATTTCGGCGACTACTGCGTGCCTTTTTCAAAGGTAACCTGAATGTAGCTGCAATTAGTTATTAATATAAAACAAGAAAATGATCATTTCACAAAATAATATAAATTTTACCGGAGTTGAACAATTGAATTAATCAAACATTTTTGAGGAACGGAAGATCATTCCCAGAAATATGATTGTAAAACAAAAGTGTAAGTCAAGATGGAAAATTCCAGTCAATTTGCAAGTGAATAATAAAAACATATACATTATAAGAAGTCTCTTAAAATTGAAGAGACTTCAATGTCGGACCTAATGTTTAAAATTTCAGTCTGTAAATTAACAGAAATGTTATGAAATTTGTTTATGAATATAGACTCAACGATACGTCTTTAACAAGTATTTTTTTCGGTAGCTTATATTTCAATATTATTGAATTCAAAACTAAAATAATGATTAAAATTCCAGGAATGTTGTGACAAACCTGTTTCACCTATGCAAACTTTATTGCAGCATTTGCATTTTAGCAAATAAATAACACCAGACAAATTTTCAATGCTGCCACTGTCTTTTCTTCAATAAATAATTATCTAAAGTAAGTGTTTTTGAAATAAACATTGATATTACATTTTTTTAAATGAACTCTTCAAGCGTTCAGAGAGACCTTGTATGTACGTTACAGTAACTTGAATCAAATTTATTTAGTGATGCCGTCGAGTGATATTTCCCGATCTCGACACGATCCCGACTCGATCCTAGCCTTCAGTATCGGGTGTAGATCAAGTCGGTTTTAGCTCGACTCGAGTTTGATTCGGGAAGTCGATATATCGACTCGGGATCGTGTCGGATTTTCGATACTCCTTTGATAGATGTGCACTTCTCAGTTGAACCGAGCGGAGAGGGAAATTTCACAATGGCTTGACGTCACTCGGTCATCCCCTGCCTCCACCACTGCCTGGTTAAACATCTAAATGCAACTATAGAACCTATTTTCAACCTTCATTCAATTTTAAATTCTTTTTTAATGAAAAAGAATCTTTTTTTAATATTTGGCAATATTTGACTGTTTATTAAGAAGGAGCGAATATAAAGCAGATATTGAAAAGTGAACAATTACCAGCTGAATTATTTTAAATAGAATGCATTTGTTTTAATAGTCAAAATTTCAGAGTGCTGTATTCTACATTTAAATTTTCAACTTGACAATTGTAATTTTTTCCTTTTTAAATTGTTAATTTGTGAAAAAGAGTGTTGTACATTAATGTATAAATAATAATTACAGAATTATAATTTTAGAACGGTTTAAAATAGAAATTATTTGACGTCTAATGAAACAAGTCTCTGGTTTAAAAATATTTTTATTGTTCAATTTTTAATGTTTTTCACTTAAGATTTCTTCGAGTGATATTATTAACAAATTTATTGATTCATTCTTCAATTTCGAGGATCACAAATGACGACGTGGATACATATTTGTTGATTAGAAATCTTTGAAATGTTCTATTTATACAACTTTTTTAACAAAATAGTATAATTTTCTTCTAATGATATGAATTTTTATCAATTCAGTTGAACTTTTATTCGCTCAGTTTAATTTTCAAACCAAATATGTACGATACATTTTCAATAAAAACGTAAATAGTTGAATTTTCAATAAGAGATGAAATGGTTAAATTGCTACTTCAGAAAATTAATTTTTAACGTGAAAAAAGATTTTTCATAAAAATAGTTACATCTTCAACCAATAAAATGAAAGTTTAACGAAGTATTTCAACTCTCAATCAAGTAGTTGAATTTTCAACCAGGACGTTCAATTTTCTACAACAAAAGTTTTGAAAGAAAAAATTTGAAAAGAATTTCGTTAAAAAAAAAAATTGTCAAATAATAATTTGTTGAAAAAAAATTGTTTAAAAAAAATGTTTGCGCTTGCAAACGCCTACAATGTGCATTTTTCAATATAATTTGATCACAAAATGAACAAATATTAATGCATGGCAAAATTTTGGTAGAAAACATTATTGGCAATGTAATTGCAACAAGATTAGAAGGAAAATTGATTTCGTTTCGCCTAAAAACGCCTAAAATTTGCATTTGTTTATATATTTTATTTATCAAATGAACAAATATCGATGGATGGTATATTTTTTTTATAAAACATCATTGAAAATATCATTACAACAAGAGTACAAAAAAAAAAGATTTGTTTCTGCCTATTAATGTCTGTGATGTACATTCGTTTATAGAATTTGTTTATAGAATTGATTAATAACATTCAGTTTTGAATATTGATGGCCACGTATCATCCAAATTCCAAACAATAAACGCAAGAAATTTTAGAGCAGGAATATACTTCGAAAACAAATATTCCTTGACGTCTAATATTTGTTAATAAAATTCGCTCATAACAAGTAGCTTCACAAGCCTACACTTTTTTTCTTCTTTCTTATATCACTGTGCATTGAATCCAACTGACTTGAAGTATAAGAAAAGTTTTGTGCATGAGATAAAACATGTAATGCAAAAAAGCGACACTTCCGCTTTTTGCATTAACATAAAAATTAAATAAACAAAAAAATGAAATATCCACTCCAAACGTTTTCTAGGAAATTTAGTCCTGAATTTGTTCAAACAAAAAAAAAAGAAAAATCTACAATTGGTGCATTATTGCGTTCTAAATGTCATTTTGAACTTCGTTTTACATTTCACCCCACTGTGGACTGCTAGTCCGCTACGTCACAGCCACACATCTGGCGAAGGAGTATCGAAGATCCGACTCGATCCCGAGTCGATATACCGCATTCTGAGCCGAAGTCGAGCCGAGAGAAAACCGATTACGGGTATCGAAAACCCGATCCCGACCCGAGAAAAAACTGATGCGATCCCGACACGATCACGAGAACGTATCATATGGAACGGCACCACTAAAGGAAGCTATTGAATGGGTTTTAGGTACATCAATATTTTTTAGAATATCTTCAAGTTCCCAAATATTTTTTATAAACGAACGAGTGTTTATATAAACTGTCAGAAGAACCAACTGTGGAAACAATGAGTCAGTTTTTTGTTTTCCCATCTAATGCCTGTATCATTACATTCATTTTCAATTATTGAAAACATTATGGTATTTCTGTTTTTTTTACAGAATATCATTTTTAAGAATGTTTCCAACTGTTTTGTTATAATATCTCTATTAGCTACAAAAATTAAACTGTTTAATGTTTAATGATGATGATTAAAAGTTTAATGATTCATTTTATTGAAATTAAATCTAGAAAATTAACGCCAAGTACAATTACAAAAAAAAAATACTGCAAAGCTATTTTTTCATAAGAACTATGGTTTTTTTTTAGCTTTTATTGGATTGACGGCGCAATTCATAACCGATCGTAATGAAACTTGGCTGAGAGTACAACGCTGAAAAATTATTAAAAACATAGAATTTTTCTCTTATAATAATTGTATTTTTTAATAATTTGATTTTTATGGCATGCAAATTTTTTGGGTGTTCTTTTACGCACGGCTGCAGCAAAATCTGCTGGACCGATTTACGTAAAATTTTAACCGCAGGTGTGCGGTAATATTCTCCAGTGCTTTTTTTCAGGATTTTATAAAACCTTTAATCTTTTAAACATTTTTGAATACTTTATCTCTAAAAATGGAATTGTTCATCTTTGCGCACGGTTAAAAAGCGTATATAGAGTATTTAAATAAAAATGTATGATTGCTGTGTAGCAATAATTTGTTTTATTGCAAAAAATCGTTCAGAAAAAGATGGATTAAATGCATTCGAGTTCATTCATTTCATATATCAATCGCCAGCTCTGCTTTTATTTCAAATAATATTTTTTTCTTATTTTTATTTTACACTGTGAATAATAGTATCACTAAAATGTGAGAATTTGATTGTTAAATTTTTCATATTGAATTTCATCTTGCTGCGAACTTCACATTACTTAAACTTGAGACTTTTAGTTAATTTAAGTTGTTTTCGATTATTTTTTGCTTACGCAGTTCAGGCTGATCGCTAATATCACTTTTATTATATTTTAAATTCTTTGAAAAATTGAAAATTTTTAACTTTTATTTTTATAAACTTTTGTTATAAAAATACATTTGAAATAAAAAAATTAACTTTTTGGAGGAACAATACACGCTACAAGAACAGGGCAGATTTTTAAGATTGAAAATGGCTTTCATTCAAGAACGGCTTGTGTGCAGATTTTCTTTTTTATTAAAAAATAGTTGTAAGACATCCCAGATGTAAAATCAAGATAAACATTCTTGGTCTTAGCACTTTTGGGTTGAAGACATTTCCACGGAACTGGATTCAAGGGGGATTCATAGATTTCTGAACATTTCAAATTTAAATTCTAAAACATTGAAAAAATTGTTTTTTCATTACTCGTAATCAAAACTATTATTATGTTTTCATTTTTCTTTGCCAAGTTTTTGCATGGTAGATGTTTTTGGTGGTTACATACATAATCTCTTTTTAAAAAAAGTCCATAAACCATTACGATTAATTTCTTTATCTTTACAGGAAAGATGAACATCGTCAATAATGGAATGTGACGAATGCGGAGGGAGTGTATGAGGTAGGATACTGACATATTTTGAGTATGAATTCTTGATGGGGACGAATGTCAGCACGCTTAGCAGATAGCAGACAGCATACGAAAAATAACCCCCGTTACGGGACTGGACAATAAATTCCAGCTGGTAACAATGGTAACGCATGGCTCGTACGGTATGAGTTACCGCATTGAGATTTCCGGCTTCTTATCCCACGCGCTACCATTTTACTACGGGTGGTAAACTGACATCGTCGTCCTTACAGTGCGTGTGTGATATTTTACCTGTCTATGGAGCAGGGTGAGGGGGAAATGCGTTATATAAATGGGATGTCATTCATACCCGCTGGCTTCCCTTGATTCTGATTCATACCTGCAGCGCCGTCTCTTCGTATACGATCGCATTTAAACAAAAGTGGGCACACCTGATCTATACGCCTTTCATTTCACACACGTCTCACAACGAGCAACCCTCGTTTCCACTAACTCGACGTGACATTTATCGACGCCCCCATTGTACGAATTTTTAATTAGGCGCCACCGATAAAAGCAGGTTTACATAATCCGCCGGTTTCTTTATATTACTCCTCCGCTCTCGGGATTTTCATCCTTTCACACTTCCAAGTGGGCGCAAGAATTTTATATTTATGTGAGCGTTCGTTCACAGGGATACGTAACACTTTTTTCGAGATTTTTTGTCGAATACGCAAAGAGAATTGAGACTATGCTTTTGATCGAATGAATAAATTAATAGGCGTTGGTTCAATTTGGGCTTTAGTTCTAGAATTGTTGAAGATGAATGTAGTTCTGGAGAGAAGTGACTATGCGTTTTACCATGATATCATAACCTCATAAGAAATATAGAGAATGTACATAAGATACCGCGCAGAAATCATGATGTGGGCCTAGTAAGGTTATGACTACGCTGTTAAAAATGTCCGCATAAAACTTCCACTAAATGTATCGGAAGTTTATTTCCGAAATGTAAGGTAACGCTACAATACATAATGTTGTAGTTTTCAAATGCAACGGATCATGTAGCGATACATGGGTCGGATGAGGCGCAGGCGCACAATTTTCGACTCATAAACGCTACAATACAGGTATTGGAATTCTCGACGGTGATTTCACGATTCACGACGCTTACAATACATGTATTGCAATTTCGGCATTCCAATACCGTGTTTGCAATTTTGCCTTACGCTTGTATTGTAGAAGTGTTGGAGAATTCCAAACATTTTTAACAGTGTAGTTTTCCCTACTCCTGCTGTGTCTCTGGTCGGGTAAACTATCAAATATGGTTTGTAACGCTTCTGCAGATGATTACCCTAATTAGGGAAAACATGTCAGGGCGTTCCCAGTGTTTTACATGAATGCCCTAGTTTCTGAAATTATAATAATTGTACAGAATACAGATTACTTTCTAATGTCCGTTCTAATGTCCGTTATAGCACTTACTACTTCGACAAAGAATCAAGTTAATATAATTAATTTACTTCTTGTCTCGAACCGTGAATCATTTAAGCTAGTGAAATAACATTAGTGGAATAAATAATATGGTTATATAGAGGAGTTTTAACCTTATGTGCAGGCATATTAGTTTAATATCAATAAAATTAAAAATATAATACAGAAATTAGAGAAAAATATTAGGTTTGGTTAGAAGTGTGGCTTAACAAGGTATCTCTAGTGAAAACCAAACTAGAATACATACTACATGTGATGTTTCTTGTTAGTTACAAAATTCCATCATCTGAAAAGTTTGCAAACAGAAACACATATAAAGGTCGATTGCTTTTCTGTAATAATTAGTTAGATTTAGAATAATGTTCATACATTTGTAAATCAACATTTCATTCATGTGAACGTGAAAGTATTATGAAAATATCAGGTACTTATTGTAAGTTATTAAAGTTTCAAATAAAATCGAGAAAACAAGTCAAAAGTTCTGGGAAATTATCATTACCTGTATGTTAGAATTTTCTAAGGTCTTGATAATAAATTATTTTGATAAAAAGCATATTTTTTCGAGTGGAATGATTTTAAGAAATAATGCAAAATGTGTGCAGGTCACATGGTTGTGATCTGCTAAGATTGGAAGTTAGGAACGGCACACATTACTCGCAGGTTAAAATTTATGCAAGTTTACCTAAAATCTGATATTTATAAAAGTGGACCAAATGACTCTATGATATCATGGTGTGTCATTTTTAAATTTTCAGTATCTGATCTCAAATTAACATTACCTTCATTTTTAGCAATATGAAATATTTCTAATATATTCTTGTTGTGATCATTACTATCTGGATCAAATATTTGTACTTTTTGTTGTCAAAGTCAAATCTATGATTAAACTATGTTGAGTGTTTGCACAAAGCTGTCTTCCTTTGTTTTTTTGTTTTTGATGTTCTATATCTATAATTCTATACTATCCTTATAGTAGACTGCAATAAAGTGTTCTGAAGTTATATTTTTAATCGACAAGATAGTACTGATAAATAATTGTTTGCAGATTCTTAGTATAGGTAAACAAAGATCATTGTCACATAACAATAACTCTAGAGAAATCTATTGGTTTTTAATTAATTTGTTTTGATTGTAAATTGTTTTTCTCTATGAATTGGAGTCTTTTGGCGATATTACTCTTTATAAATTCATACAGATAATTATAACTGATTGAGGTTTTATAAATGAATCCTATTTTTTTCTTTTGAAACTCAGGTTCTGATAAACGTCTTGATCTAAAAGATTGTTAGCTGCTCGGTCAGCTGAGTAGAAAATAACACCCTTCTTGTGTGAAATATTATGGTTAAAGAAAAAAATAAGTGAGCGTTCTAATACTATTGGCATCTGATGCTAATAGGTTGAAATCATCTAAAATTTGAAAGAGGTCATCTTTTTGTGCACAAATAAGAGATAATCCATATAACAGAAGTAGAATTGTATTCTGAAGAATTTATTTTTGACAATATCTTTTCCCATATCTTGTTGAACATGTTCTGCCGCCACTGATGATATTGTTGAGCCCATGGGTGTGCCGTTTTTGTTTGACATTTGGGTTGTCGAATTGCAAGTATGCATTGTCTATACAAAGTCTTATTGCTTCATCGCATTTTGCGAAAATTAATTCAGTCTCTTGTTGGATAAAGTTCCATTTTTTATTTCTTGAAGTATAAACTAGGCTGGGGTCTATATAAGAAAACAGAAAGGGCATATCTAAAGAACAAACTGTACATAATCGTCTGATATTTTAAGTGTTTTATTCTTTGATAAAATCCCAACTCATTTTTACGACATATTCTAAATTGTTTGTAATATTGCAGAGAATATATTTTCAAAATTGTGTCGGATTATATAATTTGAACCGATGAAGAAGGTAACCGATCTGAGAGACTCATTAGGTTCATGTAGTTCAATGAAACGATAGATCAGTGGTGGGAAACAATTCGTGCATCTTAAGAAATTGCTAAATTTTTTTTGTCAATTGTAGTGTTATCCCACCATTCTTTGACAATGTTGTTAAGATAATTCTGGATTTGGCATAGTTTCATATGTATTTTGATCTTCCAAAAGTTCTAACATTTTTTGTTTGTGATATTTATTTTCTATTTGTAAATTCTGTGACATTACCCTTGTCTGATTTTGTATTAGAAGGTTGGGATTATTCTACATATTTTTTGTTTGTTCCATTCAAATTTGATTCTAAGACTTTTTTAATCAGGAGCCTACATTATGCTGGAAGTGAAATACGTTTCTATATGAATAGTCAAATTACCTCTGAGGTAATAAAGGTCTCTATCAGATATCTTAAGAGTCCTACTTTAAACACCCAAGATGTAATCAGTAAGGGTTCTCTTGTTGTAGGGCTTAGCGAAGTAACTCTCTAAGCTGTAAGGATAGAATCTCTGTTACATTGTGTGGAATAGTTTTTTAGATTGGTTCTCTGAACTTCATAACTTCCTGGCATTATTTCATAAGTCTACCACCATAAAATTCAATTTTGAAAACAATATCCTGTTTAAATATGTTTAAGAATTATGTCGACTGAATCTGTAGTCTGTACAATATCATTATCGAGATGAGTCATGCTTTCTATTAACTCAGTAATATATTGATTAATATCTGAAATTGGTAATATTAATATCTTATACTCAAACATTTTCAAGGTGCTCATTTGAATAATTATTAGGTCTGTAGTTTTATTTGTGAATGTCCTGAATTGTAAAATTTCTTTACGAACTTCAATCACATGTTTGAATTTGGGGAAAAGGCATCTTCTGGCATCTTGTTATATGTATATATAAATTACAATTTATGAAATAGAAAATCCATTGTCATTAATAATATACATATATACAGTATACACTGGTTCGGCATAATCATAATTTTGACTTTTAATTCATATCGTATTTGGATATAAGCCAGAACAGCTCTGCTCGTTAAAATATAGGAGAGCAGTGCTCGTGTATTTGAAAAAGCAACGTTTCATGCATAGGACGTTTTAATTAGAGATTCGCAACCGATAATTTAAATATTTCAGGACACTGTTAGTCGGGACGTCAATTATGAGGCCCGCAGAATATAAATAATGAAGCTAAATGTGCATCATATCCGGGGACTACAGAAAAACGCGAATGTCAATTTACTACAACTCTAACCATGCACTCTATATGTATATTCATTTTTTGTATACAATTTTCAAAAGTAGATTCAATTTGAAAGTTTATTTTTTACGCTTCATCTTAATTATTCTACTAATTACTCTGACTGAAAAAATATGTGTTATAAAATAAGCAACCAAAATATGGAATTGAAATTTTAAAGATAGCCTTTTAAACATAAAAATGTAAATGTAAATAGCAAATATTTTTTCCTTTCAAATATCAGGTACCCACTTATTATTCGCTGCAAGTTTGTCTGTAATGTTATTATTTAGATTTTTTTTTGTAACATAAAAAATTCCGTCCTCTTCTTTATAAGTCAGTCTAGAATAGAGAATCATGTTTACTTTTTATTTTACGAACAAGTCGACTCAAAATAATTGGTCACCTGATACGTTGGTAAAAACCCTGAATGCAGAATAAACAAGAAAAAATGACTAACAACGTTGCTGAAAAGTATTGTTTTTATATATATTGAAGATTTAAAAATATTTATTACGATTCAACTTAATTTGAATGAATGAATTTGAAAAAATGCAGCCCATTCATGAATTGTCTAAAGTTGTTCGTATTGTCAGAGCGTTACGTGCCGTGACGAAAGAGTCTATTGTGTTGAAAAACCCACGAAAACCAGATGCAAGAATATAGTTATAAAAGGATACTACTATATAAACTTCCGGTTAGGAAACCGCTTCCATTTAAAGACGATACAATATAATTTCTAGGAAAATCAGCCTTTTTTCATGATTGGAGAAACCAGTCGGTCACGGATGCACATAAATTAGCGCGAAACTCGAGACTATTCAGATTTTTTTAGGATCGATTGAAAATCGCATACTTAATCTACGAGTCGCTTCTCTCGCACACTACCATCACAATAACGCATTGACTTCAAATATATGATCGGGAATTTGGCGATAAATAAAAGCGGGTGTCCTCTTATAGTTTGGCATTATAGAGATTAACCGTAGTAGGAAATTTGTCGATGTATGAGAGGATAGTTCACATCCTTTTGCTCCATGATCCAACAAACCATGGTCCCGCCACTTCGATGCTCAAATACGTTCTACTTCGCGTTACCCGAGTACCCCCACCATGCTCGCTGCACTGGCGCGAACGGAACGCGAAGCCAACTGCCATTCGAATTCAAAGTTGTGAAGAAGATTGGATTTAAAGATCCAAGATGGAAGGGTAGTCGGGTCTAACTAGGGAGCGGTCTGATTGGTCGACTTTTTTTTACTTGCGCGTGGCGAGACCATAGTTTGTTGGATCATGCTTTTGCTCTAAACGCCTGAAAAGTTAAATATTTTCCAACTTAAAAACTCTGAGAAATGTCAGGGATCACATTGGTGTAGCAGTTCAATTGTAGGAGAAATAGGGAAATTCTTCTTCGAAAAAAAATGAATTTTTCAAGAAAGGGAAGATTTTTTTCTTGTAAAAATACGAGCGTTATGAAGAAAAATAAAAAAATGCAACACTTCTACAGGAAACGACAAATTTTATTAAACGAGATAACAAACAAGCATGAGATTATTTTGTTGTTGCTTCACGCAATTTTTAAATTTAAATATAAAATTAATGTTGATACAAAATTTTTTTATTTCATGGTATCTATTATCTAAAATAATAGAAAAGAACAACATTTTTGTTAGAAAAAAAAAACAATTTCCAAGGAAACACACTATCATAACTTAAAGTTATTGGAAATTATAAGTCTAATTTTTTAAGTGAAATGATTTTTGTTTGAAATATCCGATTACCAATGAAAAATGCTAAATTACGCTTACATTTTTCGAAAATTGTAAATCCGGTCAAAAACGATAGCTTGAACTACAATTGTACAACCATTTTTTCTCTTCATTCAAATCTAATTATTTTTCACCAAAAATACTGATTTCTGGTACAGAGCGCCAACATAACCTAAAATTGTTAAATAATTTCTGAATCTTTGAAATATAATTTTTTAAATTGAAAATTCCAATTTACGGCGAAAAACACTAACATAATCCAAGATGCTTAAAATATAATAAATCTTATTCAAATAATTATAATGATTTTTTTTTTAATTCCATATAACAAATATTTGCATAAGATTGTAAATATTCTTTTAAACATAATTTTTGTTTCTTGAAATAACCGATTAAAAATACCGACTTCCGGTATAAAACATTTAAAAAAGCCAAAGAATGTACAAAATTGTAAATTTAATCATTCTGAATGATAATCTGAAAAATCTTATGAGGCCACATCCGTTTAAAATTAGAGTCTCTTAAATATGTTGCTTTTCAAAGGAAATAAGGCAAAACGTATTTTACCCGGTTTGAGAATTGTTTTCCAAAAAAATACAAATTTTTTCATTAAACCTTTATAACTTTTGACTTAATTAAAATATTAAAATTTTCTGTCCTGACTCTGGGGGGTTGATTGTCCTTTTTCGAAATCCGCCGGAAAATTAACAAACTGATGAAAATTAACAAAATGGCGGCGGCTTTTTTCTTAAAATATTAAAAGTCGATTTTATCAAAAAGACCACCTTTATTTGCCCCATTTTTTTTGCTGAATTGGTACTCAAATGATAAAGAGATTTTGTAAGTTTGATGCGGGCCAAATTATTTTTCTGATCAAGAGAATTTTTTTTCAAAAACCGGATTTTCCGCGAGAAAAATTAAAAAATTCTCGTGGCCACCAAAATTTCTTGGCCTGCATAAAACTCACAGAATGTCTTTTTTATATAAGCATGCTTTTTTTTAAATATTGTATAAACTAAAAAACATGGAGTTTTCCATAAAATGTACTTTATATGTTTTCAGAATTCAGCAGGGAAAAACAGTCGAATTTAGTAGAAAACCCCACGTTGTTTGCAAGAAAAATGTTATAAATGCTTCAAGTAAAAATTTGTATTTTTTTGGAAAACCCTAAAATTCCAAATTTCAAATCTTTTTCAAATTTAATGATTTCTTACTGAAAAAACGATTACCGCGTAAGGTGTCAGCATAACCTACAATTGTTGAAAACTTCTGAATTTTCTTTAAAATCTAATAATTTTTAATTAAATATCCCAATTTCAGATGAAAATCTTTAACATAATCAAAAACTGTTTAAACAATTTTTAATCTTGTTCAAATTATAATTATTTTTGTTTGGAAATATTAATTTTCGATGTAAAACGCCAAATTCACCTAAAATTTGTCAAAAATTATAAATCTTTTTTTAAATCTAATGATTTTTGAATGGAAATCTTAATTTTCGATGAAAATCCATAACACAATCCAAAACTATTCAGTCTTGTAATTTTTTAAATTTTATTTCTAATGATTTTTGTTTAAAAATACCAATTTCAGATTAAACCCACCAACATAACCTACAGTTGTCGAAATTTTTTAACATCTTCGAAATCTAACGATTTTTGTTTAAAATTTTTCAAATAACCAATTTTCTGTGAAAAACGTGAATATAACCTGAAACTGTTCAAAAATTGTATATCTTGTTCACACTGTAATGATTTTTGTTTCAAAATACCAGTTTTTTGTGCAAAACTTTAACGTAACCTTAAACTGTTAAAAATTGTGAACGTTTAAAATCTAAAGATTTTTTCAAAGTGTTAATTTCCCCTTAAAAACCTTTAAAAACCCGAAAAACGTAAATTGTTGAAAAAAATTATTGTTCGATTAAATCACACTTAATCTAATAATTTTTTCATTAAAAACATCCATTTCCGGTGTAGAACGCTACAATAACCTAAAATTGTTCAAAATTGGGAATCATGATGACGATTTTTGTTTAAAAATGCTCATTTTCGCTGAAAACAAACTATTACACAACCTATAAATGTAAGAAATAGACTATTTGTAGATTTATTGTAGATTTAATTTTAATTAGAAATATAAATTAAATATGAATAACAAAAAAATAATATAATATAAATAATTTTTTTTTAAATTAAATTTTATTAACTTTAACAATATTATATGTAAATAATGCTATATAGTTACGGTTTTTTCTTAAATTGGGAACTTTTTGTCTAATTTATACTTAGTGAGGTAATAATTAATGCAATTTAACAAACATAATTATTTGAGATATTTATTATTATTTATAACTATCTTCTCTTAGATGATTGCTAGAGAGTTGAGTTTTTTTTCTGAATTTTTTAACTCTGGTTTGGCTTTTTAGTTATGAAGAAACAATAAATAAACATGAGAGAGAATCATTTTTTAAACAATCTCTTTCCTTTTCGAAAATATATTTTCCTGAAATAAAACAGATATTTGAAATATTCTTCAAATTCTCTATATAGGTCATAATTTAAATTTTTCTGGAAGTGATTACTGAGAGTCTTTTTGTTTAAATAATTATTAATACTTGTTAATTATTCCTGACTAAAAAGTCGAAGAAAAGTTGAAAATTTTAGAAAAAGCCACTACTTTCTATCATTACTTTAATTTTGATACTCAAGTTTAACTTTTGAACAATTCATTCACCTTGTACCGAATGAAACTTCTCATAAAAACACGTAAAATATATTTTCGATGAAAATTAAGAGAATTAATCATCAGACAGTTTTGAAGCCAAGACTTTGACGAATCGAGTAATCAATATTGCTACTCATGAAAAGAGCTACAGAAATTTTGCTCTAAAATCTAGCCACCTATTATTCATTTTGTACTGGTATTCACCTCGAACTGGTTTTCCCTATATATTTTTGAAGCTGCCACAAATAAATGGTAGTTTTATAATACCAAAAGGCACAATTAGTACGGGTGCAAGTTGAGTAAAAAAGCCAATTCATTCACTTTTGTGTGCCACCCTAATAATAATTAAACATGAACAAAAAATTTACCAGCGGAGTCTTTTCAATTTGGAATTGCAGACTTTGAAATGATAACTGTAGATAAAGTGAGACGAGACAGCACACGATATTTCAGGGCTTTGGCCCTACAGTTGGACGAAAATGGGTGATGTCATGGCGAATTGGTTGCAGTCACGCCCAAATAGTATCGCTTTGTATTCGGCTTTTCGATCGCACCCCTTGGCAATTTCGTTTACGTGGACCAATGCTTACAATAGGGCACCACAAAGAGATGATCGGCTGCGCCAATAAAACCCCGGTTGCAGAAAAAATCGACTCGTGCGCTGGATTCTATCACGGGGATGAGTGCTTCTGCCAATAAAATAGGTATAGTAAATAGTACGCATAGCCATAGACTCATAGAGCATAGAGTATTGCGACTGCAAAAGTTATTTGACGTCGCGCAGAAGAAAATCCTGAGTAATCCGCGACGGTGATCACGTTTATCCACATTTCCAACTCTTTTACGATTCCAGAGATACGACTTTGTCGTTGCAGGCTACCCTATTTCGAAACTGGTTGCACGAAAAAGGCGGAAAATGAGCTTTTCAATGGCTAAATATAAATTGGTGCTCTTCGCGAGACCGGAAATAAAGTTTCGACGATTTCGAAAGATAAATTGAAAATAAAAATAAAAGTTTGCCAAAAAGTATTTTATCGAGCTGAAGAATGTAGTTTTGTTGATTCAGAGTTTGCGATAAAGTTGGCAATTCATTCAAGCTAGTGCAGAAATCGCGATATATTTTCCCGATTACCGATCTGGCCCAGATCAGTTTAGTCTCTTCGGGGCCAAATCGGGATAATTCCATGGCCCAGACTCGAGCTAGACCGGTTCAAGTATTGCAACGCCACCTAATTCCAAGTTAGGGAACTTTCCTTGCTGTCAAATGAAGCGTGTTATTGTTGATAAAATTCATGTTTATTGTCTGAGTTTAAGTGTCCCTAGCGGACCGAATGAACG
Source organism: Andricus curvator (assembly GCA_932195095.1). Lineage (NCBI taxonomy): Eukaryota > Metazoa > Arthropoda > Insecta > Hymenoptera > Cynipidae > Andricus > Andricus curvator. The sequence continues at coordinate 165,836 of CAKNYM010048730.1, forward strand.
GAATGGATACGCTACAGCGTATCCTCACAGTATCCAGATCGTATCCTGTCCATATCATGCAAGAAAAACTCATTAAAAAAGGAAGATGAACATTTAACTTGTTGAATTTCGGATTTCGCGTGAAATTTCCGTTAAAATGTCACGAAGTAATTGCAATAGGTTTTCTTGCAAAGTTAAAAACTTTAAAAAAATATTATACCTGTCATTATTGTGGGCTGAAGGCGACTTCAAACGCATCGTCGTTCAGTACTGCTATGTACTTACGCGATTATGGATGCGCTTAAAGTCGCCTTCAGCCCACGTTGTCGATATTATATTTTTTTAAAGTTTTTAATGTTGCAAGAAAAACTATTGCAATTACTCCGTGACCTTCTAACAAAAAATTTTCACATAGAATCCGAATTTCAACAACTTAAGTGTTGATCTTGCTTTTTTAATGAGTTTTTCTTGCATGATACGGAAAGGATACGATGTGGATACTATAAGGATATGCTGTAGCGTATCCATTCCGTTCATTCGGTCCGCCAGGGGTATAATGCAATAAACAAGCGCGTTAGCTCCTTTAGACAATTTACGTTATGTGAACGAGGGTAAATAAATCGTTAAATCGTATTGATTGAATCGAAACCTAACCTCAAAATTGAAATTTATTTGAAAACTTATTATAAATTGTATATTTTTAATATATTTTGAGTTTGCATTAAAGTCACACAAAAAAATGTATACAAATTTTAACCAAAGTTATTGATTATATATTGAAAATTATGTAGATAATGATCCAGATGAAGAAGAAAGTGGAACGCAACCCGAAATGCAAGTTCCAGGAATTTTAGAAGATCAAAGTAACGCGTTTAGTTTTTGGTATAATTAAAAGATAAAGTATAGCATCCATAACTCTAAAAATCAGGATTGTAAGTATCAGAAATTTAGTCTTCTTCGACATAACCTCAAAATTTTATTTAATTCTTCTTTTAATTTTACCGACGATTTTAGAGCTTAGAGTTAAATTTATTATTTCTAAAGAAAAATGGTCATATTCAAGTCATTCTTGTCTTATAGTTTCAGTTTTATAGCAATAATTCAGATATTTTATATTAATTAAATAGTTATTCTGATGATTTCGAAAAATTGAAGCACAGTAACATTTTTTTCAATTCAAGATTCCAAATTTTAAGCTTATAGCTTTAACAAATTTTTAATGGTTGCATATTTTAAAGTGTTTTAATTGGAATTTTCCAAAAACTTGAAATTTTAATACTTTTCGAAAATATCCCGTTTCAACTCAGAATTAAATTTCTTTTGAGAAATTCCCGGCTCCAATCCAGAATTTAAATTCTTTTCGAAATTTCCCGTTCTAGGTCAGTTGTTGTTAATATTATCCAATTCCCTGTTCCAATCCAGAATTGTAATTTTTTTCGAAAATTACCCGTTTCAACTAAGAATTAAGTTTCTTTTGATAAGTGCTCTGTTCCAATGCAGACTTTTGAGATTTTTCGAAAAATTCCAATTCCAGCTCAAAATTGATTAAAATTGGAATATTTCCTGTTCCAACTAAGAATTTGTTTAAATTTGAAAATTCTGTTTCAACACAGAATTAGAATTCTTTTCAAAAATTCCCTGTTACAGTCCAGAATTTTAATTCTTTTTGAAAATGTCCAATTATAGCTTAAAATTGGTTGAAATTTAAATACTCCCTGTTCCAACTCAGAATTTATTCAAATTTAAAAATTCCGTTTCAACTCAGAATTAGAATTCTTTTTAAAAATTTCCCTTTCTAGTCCAGAATTTTAATTATTTTCGCGAATTACATCTTTCCAATCCAAATTAGAATTATTTAAAAAAAATCCCTATTTCAATTCAGAATGTTAATTCTTTTCAAAAATTCAAAAAGTCTAAAAAATGTATTGAGTTTGTTTTTGTGTTAATATTTGGTACTTGAATAAAAAATATAGTTCACTTTATTAATTTTTCTTGTTATAAAATTATTATTATAGACAAAATGATAAGAAATCATAAATTTCAAAAATGGCTCTTAACGGGAAATTGGTCGGGGCCAGGTCGGGTACCGATCGGGTGGCCAGATCGGGTGCCAAATCTGGCTCCGATCGGGCCGTGTGTTTCATCAGCGATCAGGCCCAGGTACGTTTTCCAGATCTGGGCCAGATTTGGCCCGGTCTGGGCCATAGCAAAATTATTCTTTTCTTTAGCAATTTTCTCTCAGAATAGAGATGGGAAGTCGTGGTTTTTTCACAAATTTCTTATTATTGTTGATAACATTCTCTTTGAATAATGTTAGAAATTGTGTTTTTTTCTGAAATTTTTAACTTTTTGTCCACTTTTCACTTGGAGTGATTTAAAATTTAATTTCGTCTAGCAAAAGTAATTGTTTAAACAAATTATTATTGTTATTAACTATCTTCTCTTAGATGAGTGCTAGAAAGTTGTGGCTTTTTCTCAAATGTTTAACTTTGTTTTGCCTTTTTAGTTATAAACAAATAATAAATGAAAAATAGACAGAATCATATTGTAAACAATCTCTTTCTTTTTTGTGAATATAATTTTCTAAGATAAAACAGATATTTGAAATATTTTCAAAATTTTCTGTATGTATCATATACAATGTAATTTTCCCTTGAAGTAGTTACTGAGAGCCTTTTCGTTTAAATTCATATTAATATTTATTATTTTGTTCCTAACCAAAAAGTCAAAGAAAAGCTGAAAATTTTAGAAAAACTTGCAACTTGCTAGCATCACTGTAAGAGAATATAGTTAAAGACAATAATAACTTGTTTAAACAATCATTTTTTATAAATTGCATTAATTATAACCTCGCTCTTAGTGAAAAGTGGACAAAAAGTTTAAAATTAAGAAAAAAACCCGCAACTTTCTAGTAATGATCTGAGAGAAGATTGTTATAAACAATAATAAATTGTTTGAACAACTATCTTTGTTAACTTGAATTAATTATCAACTCACTCCAAGTGAAAACTAGACAAATAGTTGAAAATTTCAGAAAAAAACCGTAATTTTCTAGCATTATTCAAATTGAATATTATTAGCAATTATAATAGGTTGTTCAAACAATTATTTTTGTTAACTTTTATTAATTATTTACCTCACTCTAATTTAAAATTGAAAAAAAGTGAAATTTTGTTTTAAACTGCAATTTTCTAGCCTTATTCTAAGAGAATATTATTAACAATAATAATGAATTGTTTAAACAATCATGTTTTTCAACATTAATTAAGTTTTACCTCACTCTAATTAAAAATTGGACAGAAAGTGAAATTTTTTTGAAAAAACCGCGACTTTCTAACTCTATTCTTAGAGAAAATTGCTAAAAACAATAAAAAGTGGTTTAAAAAGTTTATTTGAACATCCAGTTATTAGTATAAAGTAGTATTTTATGTATGAGAAACAATTTGTTTAAAAAAAAAACCCGCAAAAAATATCATGATTGGCGTGAAGAGAAACGCTGAGTTTCAACTCAATTCACATAAAATTGACGATTCTGCATAAAATTTACAAAAACATCTTTTTTTCTTATGGGAAATACATGTTATACTTCATGGGGCTTGCGCCGCCTCTAAATATCGTTTTTTTTTCAAAATAAAAAAAAATTATTTGTTTGTGGATTCAAACAAATTTCCGGGCGACATGCATGAAAATTCGAAGAAAAAAAATTTGGTCCACCCTAATAGTCACTTTTCGTTCAATAAATTAACCAATAATTCTCGATCGAATTCGGGTCTATACCTATTTATGAATTTTCTCGAATTCTTTTGGAATTTTAGGGTATTTTAAAAGATTCCAAGGAATTTTCAAGAAATTGAAAATTTTTCCAGGAATTTCCACGGATTTGACTGAGGTAAAGGAATTTAAAAAAATTTTCATGGGATTTTAAAAATTTTACTAGAATTTTGGAAGATATAGAACGATTCTATAGGATCTGTAAGGTTTCAGGATATTTCAAAAGATCCTAACTGAATTTTATAAGATTTCTGAGGATTTCAACGATTTTAAGGGATTTTAAAAGCTCTCAAGGTATTGTGATAAAATTTACAGGATTTCAGAACATATAAGATTTTATAGAATTTCACTGGATTTTATAACATTTTAATGGATTCATAAAAATGTATTGACAAGAATTAAAGACTTTTTACGATTTCAAAGACTTTCAGAGATTTCAAAGTATTACCAAAGATTTTAAACAATTTGAAATATTCTAGGATATTGCAAAAGATTCGAATACATTTTTTATTGATTTCAATAATTTAAAGGGATTTAAAAGAACTTTGAAGATTTCAGGGAATTCCTAAAAATTTTTCAAGGGATTTCAAATGATTTTTAAGGTCTTAAACAATTTTATGGGATTTTGAAAATTTAAAAGAACTTTTTTTATTGATTTCAATAATTTTAAGGGATTTCAACGATTTTGAAAAACTTTCGGGTATTTTTTAAAAATTCCTAGGAATTCCCAAAGGTTTTAAAAAAATGCAACGGATATGAAGATTATTTCGCATGATTTGAAAAATCTTACGGTATTTTTAATAGAGCTCAATCATTTGAAGTGATTATATAGAATTTTAAAGGTTTTAAGATAGTTAAAAAAAAATTGGAGTAAATTTCAATAGATTAAAAAATTTTCAAGTGATTTTTAAAGATTTTGAAGGTTTCGAGATATTTTAGCGGATTTTAAAAGACTTTAAGGATTTTTCAAGTAATTTCAGTAATTTAATGGGATTTCTAAGAATTTGAAACAGTCTAGGGTATTTTAAACTTCAAAGATTCCAAGGTTTTTTTAAGAGCTTCAAAAAGTTTTGAAGGGTGTTCAAAAGATTTTAAAAATTCCAGAAAATTTAAAAGTTTTTCAAGATATTTTCAAGTTATTTTGATAATGTGAAAGTATTTTAAAGAGTTTAAAATATTTTCGGGTATTTTTGAAGATTCCAAGGCATTTTCTGAAGATTAAAAAAATTCCGAGGGATTTCCCAGGATCTTGATAGTTTTATGGAATTCGAACGAATTTTCATACGGCTCTAAAGAATGTCCGAGAATTTTTGACGACATTGAACGGTTTTACATAACCTATAAGATTTTGGAATATTTAGAAAAAATCCAAGTGATTTAATCAGATTTCTGAGGGCTACAATTATTCGAAGGGATTTATAAAAGCTCTAAATGGATTTTAATAAATTTGCGAGGATTTCGGGAATTATAAGATTTCATGTAATTTCACGATATTTTATAATCGAATTTATAATATTTAAAGGGATTTTAAATAATTTATTCACAACAAGTTAGTTACTTCCTACGGTTTTAAAAATTTGAAGATTTCAAATATATTTTCATGCATTTAAAATTAATTTGGAATATTTGGCACAAATTTAGAATCATATAAAATTGTTGAGAACCAACAACTTCAGGTAGCTGGTTAGTATGCTTATATGTAATTTGATGTATCATGAGTATGATGATCACATTTCTGTTCTCTATCCATGTATTTAATATTTCATTATTTGATATTAATAAAATTATATTTATTTTAAAATCGGCTTTAAAATGTTTTTGCAACTATCCTTTAAAATAGTAACTAGCAATACATTTACCAATTTATTTAGTAGAACCATTAAAAATTCCGGTAGTAGATATAATTACTAATTGATTTATTCGGCTATTTTTTTACATTGAATTAGTAAATTTTTACTAGTCAGCAGTAAATGAATCGGCGCTATTTGAATTAGTATAAAACTATTACGAATCAGTAGTTTTCTACTAATTCAGATTTAGAGAGTAGATAAACACCCTTTGAAAAAATGTTAAAAAGTTATTATGTTTGAGTTATATAGAACAATAATTGATTATATATCAATAGAAAAACTATATGAAGCCGAAAAGTCTGATGGGAATCTAAATCTTCTTCATCACTCACTGACCCAGAAGCCACAAAACCAAAAACTAGTGTTAATTACATGAATGCAAAAAGTAAAAATATGTTTTGATTGCACAATTTTCGAATGTGAAAATGACAAGTGTTCAAAACTTTAAACTTTTTAATATGTGGTTTCGTTAACTGTCTCGAATGATATACTAACACAAAAAATTGTCTAAAAGTGAAGAGTCATTAGAAATAACGGACCACGTAGTTAAACACTGTTTCCACGTAGCTCTTTGCACAAAACTATTAGAGCATGTGAATGGAAAAAAGTTGAAACATTAACACGAGCGCAAAGAGAAACTCTAATTGGCGTAAAAACGTTGAAAGGAAATAAAGGTGGTTCGATTCAGTGATGATGGTCATTAACGAGACTGAAGTTAAAAGCGTGTATTTGAAGTCACATGTTTGATTTCTTAGACCTGCAGCGACACACAGGTCTTTTTGTCAGGTATCGTTGCAGTTTCTGAGTTTGCAGTTCATAACATACACAGGTGCAGCGCACACGTACTTTTTCATACAAACGTTTCCTGTAACTTTTGACTTTAGCGAGGACTCGAGTTTTAAAAGTAACATGTGAGCGAGCACAAACCCACCTTCGAGGCTCTCAACATCTACGAAACTTATCGTTAGCCTGGGTGAGGTGTGAGGTGTGCCAACTGGAAGCGTACACGGAAAGAAAGTTATGGATATGTCCCAGCCATATATATGGTTGTGGCATCCATAGGCATTTCATGACTGGAATATTGCTGTGAAGAAAAAGGTATGGTTGAGCCAACCATTGCAGTCGATGAGGCAACACGTAAGCTATGCATATCAGAACCATGGCAATAGTTGAATCAAGAAAGCATTGATGGTTGTGTTAGGAAAATGAGTATAATTGTGGCTTCCAAAGTTATATGAATGAGGGCAATAATAATAATACACCACAATAATAAGATCTACTTCCTCATGAATGAATAATTACTGGAAAAGGAGAATTTGAATCAGATACAAAAACACATTCAAGGATATCCGTCTCAAAAACATTGTAAGCATGAATTTGTGGATTCTCGTCAGCAAGCTCCGGCATTCCTCCTCCATTTCAGTTCTTTTTTTTCAAAGTTTTAACTTTCACCACACTGAACTTTACTTACTTTGACTTCACTATACACAAAACATTAATTATGCATTGATTCAAATGTACATAACGCTAACATGGCTCGGGTGAGTAGGTATGTATTTGGAGAAAGCTTGCATAGAGGGCGCTTTGCGCAAAACTTAGGATTTCCCCTTTAAATGGACAAAACACCCTTATCTATGTTTGAGACAACCATAACTTGGTTAACCAAGCAAGTATGGTTCGGACACCCATTTCATTTTGAAACAGCAGCTTGACGAAACGTTCACTTACCCACGTACCCTCACTGTTTCGATATCTACACCTTCTTCGGAGAGGGCCGTCCTTAGACACTTGTACATAAATATGGTAAAAAGCCATGAGGACATAACGCATCATTGTTCGACGCCTTGCATAATATCGAACCAGTCACTATAATTTTCTGTAAAATTATTCTGTATAAATTGAAGCCGTTGGCTCGAATAAAAAGAGGAAAAAACTTTAAAAAGTGCTTTCTTGACACCATTTGCATTATTTTTTTAATTTTACAGAAAATTATAGTGACTGGTTCGATATTATGCAAGGCGTCGAACAATGATGCGTAATGTCCTCATGGCTTTTTATCATATTAATGGACAAGTGTCTAAGAATGGCCCTCTCCGAAGAAGGTGTAGATATTGAGACAGTGAGGGTACGTGGGTTAGCGTTTGCAGATCACAAGATTGTTATGGCAGAATCAATCGAGGACTTGCAAAGAATGTTGAGCAAACTAAATACAAGCATGGAGAACATGGGCCTCAAAATTAACGTGAATAAAACACGAATTATGGTGTTTGAAGAAAAAGGTGGGAAAACAATGTGCAACATTATTCTAAATCATGGGTCTCCAAAGGTAGATCCTGTATCTACCGTCGATCCCAGGCCAATAGGTCAGATCTACTCAGCTTTGACACAGAACTGTCAAGAAGGATCGCCATCCTTTACCTGAGTCGAAGTGCCTCAAAGAGTTGCTTCTTGAAAAGCAAAGCAAATGGGGCCTTTGAGGGTCAGGCTTTATGAACCGAACCCTTCTAACAAGAGGTCATAAATTTTCTCTCAGTTTAATGTCGAAAAAAAAACGGGATGATCCTGAAAATGGACAATCGATCCTGGGTCAGGCTGCACCTGTGGATTTGGGAGACCCCTGTCCTAGATATTACCATATTAAGGTTGCTACAGGTCAGGGAATTTCGGAAACTCAAGGAAAGTCAAGGAATTTAAAACTGGTCTAGGAATGTAAGTGAAAACCCTCGTGGAAACCAGAAAGAGTCAGGGAATTTTCGATAAACTAAACCCTGAAGTTGAACTTTATAGGATTCTGCATCACTCTTGTACATATGTACACTCTTTTCCACTTCTTGAAAGAATTCCTCATTTTACAAGCTTTTATTTGACTTGATATGTGAGTATTTTTGTATGTATGTATGCATGTGAGAGTCAAATCTTGCATTTCAATTTTGATACACCTCTACATATCCAATCGGCTTGAAACTTTGTATACATACGTATTTCCGACGACAATACAAAATTCTGTCAAATTTAATATAAAAAAAATTCTATCGAATTTGATTTGATGTATGTATGTATGTCTGTTGATTTGAATCTTGCTGAAATAGGACTAAAGTAGGTACCAAAAAAGTGTTTTAACAAAATTGGAAATAATTTTGAAGTGCCTAGCTTTTATTAAAATATTCTGAAAAGAAACAATATAATCCACTCTAAAAAGAGGGTTGGAATAACAATAATAATATAATAATAATGTGACTAAAAATAAAAGCGTGGGGCGTAAATATTGAAATTTCTTTCTCATACAAATGTAATGTTCAATATTTACGCCCCACGCATTTATTTTTAGTTCTTAAAAAATTATTTAAACTTTTTTTTCCCTGTTTTCAAAACACTTTCTCTTTTTTTATTTCTTATTTTGTTGAAAATTCAATTATTTGGTTAAAAAGTCATATTTTTTGTCAAAAATCCAACGACTTGGTTGAAAGTTGAACTGCTCTGTGAAAAATTCATTTTATTGGTTGAAAATTTCACTATTTTGTTGAAAATTCGTTTCTTTTTGGTTGAAATTTCCTTTCCTCAACTGAAAATTCAACTATTTTATTTTTGGTTAAGAATGGATTGTTTTTAGTTTAAAATTCAACTGTTAAATTTTTCATTGAAAATTCATCTTTTTTAGTTGAAAATTCAACTAATTGATTGATAGCTGAACTGCTTTATTATAAATTTATTTTATTGGTTGAAGATTTAACTGTTTGGCTGAAAATTCGTTTTTTTTTTTGTTTGGTGAAAATTCGTTTTTTTGTTGTTGAAAATTTAAACATCCCATTTTTGATTGAGAATTAATCTTTTTGTTTGACTTTGATTAAAAATTCATATTTCTGGGTTATAAATTCAATTTTTTTGTTTGAAAATTCAACTGCTTGGTTGAAGGATAAACTGCTTTGAAAAAATTCATTCTACTGGTTGAAAATTGAACTATTTTCTTGAAAACTTGTTTTTTTTTTGTTTTTTTTTTTGTTGAAAATCATCATTTTGAGTTAAAAATTCAGCCAGTTTGTTGCAAGTTAATCTGCTTCCTTGAAATTTATTTTATTGGTTGAATATTTATTTATTTTGTTGAAAATTCGTTTTTTATGCAAGTTAAATTTCTGAACTGAAAATTTAAATATTCCATTTTTGGTTGAAATTAATCGTTTTTAGTTGACTTTGGTTGAAAATTCAATTTTTTTGTGCATAATTCGCCTTTTGGGCTCAAAAATTCATCAAAATGGTTGAATTTTCTTTTCTCTTTTGACCTAAACATCTTTCTTAGTTGAAAAATCCATTCTTTTACTGATTCGTATTTTAAGTTTGAAAATTCAACTCCTTCGGTACGAATGTTATCTTTTTTATTTGAAAACGCAACTGTTTGATTGAAAATTAATCTGGTGAAAATGAATTTTTTGTTGAATATTCATCATTTTAGTTGAAAATTCATCTTTTTGATTGAAAAGTTAACAATTTTTCGAAAACTTTTTTTTTATTGAAAATTAACTTTTTGACTGAAAGTTTGAAGATTCTATTTTTGATTAATTATTATTTTTTTTTTAATTTTAAAATTGAACTACTTGTTTGAAAATTAATTTTTCAAACGTTTTAACTATTTCATTTTTGGTTAAATATTTATCATTTTTATTTGAAAATTCATTCATTTGGTTGAGAACTTATCTTTTTTAGTTAAAAATGCTACCACTTGGTTAAAAGTTCAACGCTTTTTTCGAAAATTCATTCCTTTTGTTGAAAATTTAGCTATTTTGTTAGAGTCACCTTTCGTCCTTAAGGATGAAGAATTTAACGGTCTTCTAAAAAATTCGTCTTTTCAGCTCTTTTGGTTAAAGTTTAATTTTACTTTTATAAAAATTCGATTATTTAGTTGAAAATTCGCTTTGCAGTAGCTTAAAATTTAAATATTTGTTTAAAAATTCAACTTTTTTCTAAAAAGTTCAACTTTTTTTTAATAATCTTTTTTAGTCGAAAATTCAACTGTTTTGTTGAAATTTTTAATCTGTTTTGTTTGAAAATTCGACTCCTTGTCTCGCACCTTGTTTGAAAATAAATCTTCGTAGGTTGAAAATTCAACTATTTCGATAAAAACTCAACTGTTTTGTCGACAATTTGTCTATTTTTTCTAATAGTTCAACTATTTGGTTTCAAATCATGAATTTTTTATCATAAATGTTTGGTCTAGAATTAATATTTGTTGTTGAAAATTCATCTGTTCGGATTTAGAAGTTAACTATATTATAAAAAATTCGTCTTTTTAGCTTGAAAACTCAATTCTTCCGTTGAACATTTATTTTTTTGGTATAGCAAATTGATCTTTGATGGTCAGCGATTTAACGATTTCGTTGAAAATGCAATATATTTCGACATAAAATCCTATGCGTTTCATATTGAATTCAACCTATAAAATTATACATTAATCTTATTTAAGAGAATTGATTCCCTGATTATTGTCCTATTTCAGTGAAAAATCACCGTATATCCCCTGTTTTGAAAGTTTCAAAAAATGTTGGATTATTATTATTATTATACCATTAAACCATTTCCCTTTCGGGGTAGGCGTGACTTGCTCGGTTGGAGAATAGTAGTGTGTATATGGGTATATAGGTATAAGGTAGGTAGGAATATAGGTATGAGGTGGATAGGTATATAAGTGTTAGGTATATATATTTTAGATTGATCTGGAATTCTCGTGTTATTTATTTAAATGACACGTTTACTCCGCAACACTGCTCCGACCCAGGTGGCTGATCAATCTCTCTAGCGATCACCCCAAGTGAAGAGCCTCACAAAATTGTTATGTATGGTTCTCCACTTGGGCCCATTAGTATCCAAGATCTTTGTTTCAGGCGTCATTCATTCTACTGTCACTCTGTTTACAAACTATTTGTCGCCACACTTTTCTGTCCTGGCATACTACTCTAGCTTCCTTCACGTCCATGCATTTTTTCATGCAAGCTCTTGTGTTCCTATGGCTTCTTATGTCTCTACGGATTAATGTCTCATTTACAGATTCTAACCATTCTTTTGGCGGTCTACC
>CAKNYM010048731.1:0-50679 GCA_932195095.1 Andricus curvator
AGGCTTCATTCCTATCAATTTTGTTGATCCTAGGATCTCGCAAAACCTCGGATATTTGACAAGTTTTCTTTCTTTCGTTCTAAAATGCTTGGGAAAAAATATATATGGAGTCAGTGCCGTGCCTAGAAAAAAAAATTCCAAGTCGGATCTAACCAACACCCTTAAAGGGGTTTTGGAACCGTCGAACTGGAATGAAAAGTGAAAATTCGAAATGGCGGGTCCAATATGGCGGACCAATATGCGGACCAAAATTGTAAGACTGAGCCTATATGACTGCAAATTACTTTTGTGTAGTGGGGGAGGGGTCGGGTCGCTGATTTCGAATCTAAAGTGAAAATTTCAAAATTCAAAATGAAGGATTCAATATGGCGGAATGTCATTATGAGAATATAACCGATTTTATTAAGAATCGCTACTTGGCGTTTTTTATGTCGTTGATTTCAAATCTATAGTGAAAATTCAAAAATGGTAAATGTCTGATGCAAAATGAAAATGAAAATTCAAAAAATAACATTTTTGAATTTTCACTATAGATTTGAAACCGACGACATAAGAAGAACCCCAAGTAGCGATTCTTAATGAAATCGGATATATTCTCACAATGATATTCCGCCATATTGGATCCTTCATTTTGAATTTTGAAATTTTGGCCTTAGATTCGAAATCAGCGACCCGAAAACCCCCCCTAAAGTAATTTGCAGTTATATCTGTTCGGTCTTACAATTTTGGTCCGTCATATTGGATCCCCCATTTTGTATTTTGACATTTTTTGCTTTGTATTCCGAATCGACGACAACAAAACCCCTTTAATATGACAAATGGTCAAATATACATTAGTGGAAATCATTCATGCCATGAAGGTTCAAAATAGACAGTTCAATTGAATTTTTCTTACAAACAGGAAATTCTAGGCTGATTTAAAGCCCATATTTGGATTCGGCACGACAAAATCTATTAGAATATATGTGTAACATATGTAATATAATATTTGAGCGCCCATGGTATCCAATAATACAACTTTTTGTCAAAAAATGTAAAATTTATCCTAGATTTTCAAGGTAAAAAATATATTTTTTCAGCTTCTCCGTATTTTTTCTCTATTTTGTAGTTATTCATCTGTAAATTCCAAAAAAAAAATCATCCCTCTAGGTCATCCCTGTCAAAAGTTCTACAATTTTGTCACGAACTTTTTCACTTTAGCCCACTGTGGGGCGTCAGTCGAAGTATCATTCTCCATGTTAAGAACAATCGATAAAGTGTCACGAAGATGGGTGGGGGTCTTGTAAAAATTACTGAAATACGTATCACGTATTTTTTATTTATCTTTAACGCACAACATTTTTATTCCAGATCAATTTTTTTCGAGATTTAAAAAAAACTTTTAAATTATTCTAAAATTTTATATACCCAATTTCCATAAGGAACGTGTGCGCTCTTTTATAATTAAAGACATTACTTATCTTTTCCGTTTCACTTATGTATCCCAGGAAAATGTATCCTAGGAAAAATAAATTATTCACAACTTGATAAATGAATGTTTTAACAAATAATTATTGTTCAAAGTTTTAACAAATAGGTTATAAGTTCTGATGATCAAATTGAAACTGTTTAAACAGCTGAAAATATCTTAATCAAAAAAAAATAATCTTAACATTCATTAACTTTATTACTGATCATGAAAAATAATAACATTTCATAACTTAGAGTGGGAAAAGTTGTTTAAACAATTCAGAATAAGTTTAAAAATACTTGAAAAGATGTGTGATCGGTCAAGCAAACCCAAACTGAGGTCAACTTTCCGTGGTGAATCGCAGATTTCTCCGGCGGAGGTAGCATGTTACAGGCCTGTCGCCACGGAAAGTTTACCTGAGTTTCGTGTAATCAGCTGACTATTACCCTGCTTGAGCGATTACCTGCAAAGTTTTATACCCCCAGGTTTTTTCTGTGTTGCCAGTATACACGCCATTTTGATCTGAAATTCACGTATCATGCAAAAATTTTGTTCAGGCCCTTAAAATTATAAATAAAGTATTGTTTATTTTCAAAAGGTTTTTTAAATGTTGTATTTATTGATATAGCATGTTTTCAAATTATTCAAATACATTCCAAACAACTCAACTTTTAAATTTTTCTATTGATTCTAGGATGTTGAAAATCTCCAATCTACCCAGAAACTGACTATATGTGAAATCCAAAGAAATCCTTTAAAAAAATTATACATATTTGAGGGGAAAAAAACCCTAACGACTTATTCCACTCTAGGTGGAATTCACGCATTTTCACTTAACCGAAATATTATCAAATAGTAAAATACATCTTATTATTGAACTTCTTTATCTATATTATTTCATTTAATTATGCAAGTGATGAGGCAAAATCGTCAATATTAGGTGAATCGAGTTGAAAGTCAAAATTCATTTTCACAATTAGCTATAGAATACGAATGTATAATTACTTTTTCAATATCAACCCCATAAGTCTGTTTTATCATATAAAGTATAAGGTCACAAAAAACTCCATAAGTTAAAAAATTAGGTTTTGCGAGTTTTTGGCGCTAATTATGATTTTTTCCAGTTTTTTCTAATACAAATTATTTTTAATACATAAAATACTACTTGATACTGATAATTAAACGTTAACATAATTCGTTTCAGCAATGTATTATTGTTTTTAGCAATTTTCTCTTATAATAGAGTTAGAAAGTCGCGATTTTTTCCGAATGTTCAACTTATTTTCGATTTTTCAGTTAGATCGAGGCAAGAATTAATTAAATTCAACAGAAATAATTGTTTAAACTATTCATTATTTATAATAATATTCTCTTAGATTCTTAGAATAATGCTCGAAAGTTGCAGTTTTTTTCTAAAATTTTCCACTTTTTATCCACTTTTCCATTAGAGTGAGGTAATAATTAATTTAAGTTAACAAACATAATTTTTTTATCAATTTATTATCATTTTCAACTGCTTTCAGCAATTTTCTCTTAGAAGTTCACTTAGAGTTTGGCAATAATTAATGCAATTTAACCAACATGATTATATAAACAATTTATTATTGTTTATAACTATCTTCTCTTAGGTAACTGCTAGAAAGTGGCGGTTTTTTCTGCAATTTTCAACTTTTTGCTTCAGTTTTTTAGTTATGAACAAATAATAAATAAACATTGGAGAGATCCATTTTTTAAACAATCTCTTTCTTTTTTGTGAATATATTTTTCTGAAATAAAACTGATATCTAAAATATTCTTCAAATTTTCTGTGTGGATCATATTAAATGTAAATTAAATGTAAATAGCTACTGAGAGCCTTTTCGTTTAAATTAATATTTATTATTTGTTCCCAAATAAAAAGTTAAAGAAAAGCTAAAAATTGCAGAAAACCCACAACTTTCCAGCATTACTCTAAGAGAAGATAATTATAAATAATATTAATTTGTTTAAACAATTATTTTGCTTAAATTGCATTAACTATTAACGCACTTAAAGTCAAAAGTAGACAAAAATGGAATTTTTCAGAAAAAACTGCAACTTTCTAGCATTATTCAAAGAGGATATTGTTATAAAAAATAATAAATGGTTTAAACAATTATTTGCCAACTTTAATTAAATATAACCTCAGTATAATAGATAAGTGGACAAAAAGTGGACAATTTTAGAAAATACTGGTACTTTCTAGCATTATTATAAGTGAATATTTTTATAAATAATAATAAATAGTTTGAATGATTATTTCTGTCAAATTTAATTGATATTTGCTTCGCTCTAACTGAGAAGTTGAACACAAGTTGAAAAATTCGGAAAAAACAGCACTTTCTAGCTCTATTCTAAGAGAAAATGTCTATAAACAATAATAAATCCTTTGAACAATTCATTTAAACATCTGATTATCAGTAGGAAGTAATACTTAAAATATAAGAAATAATTTGTATTTAAAAAACCCGCAAAAAATCCTAATTAGCGCAAAAAACACGCAAAACCCAATTTTTCAATTACGGGTTTTTTTTGGGGGATCCTATAAATCAGGCTAATGAGGCTGATACTTGAAAAGTAATTTTTGATTCTTATTCTATGGCTATTTCCATGGGTCCTAAAAGAAACTACGCAACTCGCGGAGGCAGATAGAAAATACGCGTCTGGCGCGCGACTCTACGTCTACGAGAAGCTCGAAAATTTTCTGGGGTGAATGTCACCCTGTGTGACTAATTAGGGTTAAATTCTTGAAAATGCATTAACATTTTTGAAAGCTCTTGAAAATTCCTTGGCATTTTTTTAAATACCCTAAAATATTAAAAATCTTTCGAAATCCCTTAAAATTTTCTAAATAAATTAAAAATTGATTGGGATCTTTGGAACTAATCCTAAAATATTTCAAATCCTTTCCAATCTTTTGTATACTTTTATATACTTAGTATTAGAGCGCGCCAGATACGTATTTTCTATCTGCCGCCGCGAGTTGCGTAGTTTCTTTTAGTACCCATCCATTTCCGAAGAGAAATGTTGAGTTTCAACTCGATTCACCTAATATTAACGATTCTGAATAAAATGTACAAATATGTCTTCTTTTCTTATGGGAAATACACGTGTTGGTTCGAACAAATTTGGGGGCGATATGCACTCTCTTAAACTGAACCAGTGAAATTGTCACTGGTTGAATCAGTATTTTGAATTATCACTGGTGAACCAGTGATTTTTCCACTTTGACTGGACGAACCAGTAAGAGATTCAACTAAAATAGCGCTACTGATTCTACCAGTTACGCCAAATGATAGATTGAACCAGTGATATAGCGCTCCACGCGGGCAAGACATGAACCTCCAGTCGTCTGGTACGCGCGCGTCGTCGGTCAGGTCTTTGGCATTTCTCGAGTGAAAACGAATCTTATTGTGTACAAGTGTTTGTTTTATAAATATTTGGTGCCTGTCTGCAATGAGCAGGAGATATAATATCTTTCGCTTGATAGTGGGAGGTCCCTGGCCATGGGTTTGACTTTGAGCAACGCGACACGTTAACATAACGACGGGTCTTTCCACAATCAGGCGCAACATATTATATCCCATTATATTGCAGCCCGGCCTTCATTTATTATTTACTGTTGTGAGGATAAAGTGAGGTTTTTAAAATTTAATTTTTACAACTCTTACCACAAAAGTGCGATGAATGATAAGTGCCATACCTAAACAGCTGACAGGCGACAAGGCGTACGACCAGGTGACTACTGGTACTGAGAAACCAGTGAACCTCACTGATTAAACCAGTGTCGGAACTTCACTGAATGAACCAGTGAATGCTCACTGATTGTCAGTGACACACTTCTGGCTATTTCAACCAGTGAGATTTCACTGGAAATCAGTGAGATTTCACTCGTTCATTTTAAGAGAGCACGCGGGTACGCTCTCGCGCTCATTTTCGTTCGCTTAATGCGTGCATTTCGGCTGCACTTTTTTCAAATATAATAGATATTTTAACTCATATCGAAAACTGTGACTAAGTCTCAAACTCGTGACAAAACTACATTCATAAATTGGAACTGAAATTGTTTTTCAATTTGTTTTTAAAGGCGGTTCTCAAAGCACCTGTGGCTTTGACGATTAAATTCTCATTGCGACACTCGCGCTTCGCGCTCGATACATAAGTTATACAGGGTGTCCCAGACTCAAGTGTCCGGACTTATATAGCCGTATAAAAATAAACAAAATTAATAGAAAATTCCTTTTCAAAAATTCAGTTGTAGTTTTACTTTTTTAGTTATAAAATATTTAAGATGGACCAATCAGGAGCGCCGTATAAACAGTCGTGCGTGCGTGAGCGGGATTCCAACGCAGTGTTATCAAAGCGAGCGCACTGGTGGGGTTAGCGACGGGAGAAGACTACGTTGGAATCCTGACCACGCACACACGGCTGTTTATACGGCGCTCCTGATTGGACCAGCTTAAATATTTTATAACTCAAAAGCTAAAACTTCAACTGATTTTTGGAAAAGAAATTTTAGATTTATTTTTATTATTTTTATACGGCCATATAAGTCCGGGCACTTGAGTCTGGGACACCCTGTATAGACAGTTGTCTTTAAAAAAATAAGACGATGTCGACGAGATGCAAAGAAATATAAGAAGTTGTTTTGTTTTTCAATACAATTTTATTGAAAAATATAAGTATTTTTTATTGTACTAAATAGAGACGTTAGGCTATATACTATATAGGCTTTGATTCCGTTCGTTTAAAGTTCGGTTCTATACATCAATTCTACATAAATTATCAGTCAGTTTAAAAAATATATTAAAAATAATTTCACTGCATTTTAAAAATATCCAGATGAAGCTAATAGCTAATCTATTTGATTACTAATTGTCTACAAAATTTTGAATTTGTGTCCAATTGAAAAATATCATTAGGAATTTGAGATTGTTGAAATATACTGAAAATCTCGATGAAAACTTACGGATCTCTTAAAAACAAAAGTTGCATAATTTTGAAAGTGATCTCATTTTTTGAATTTTGTTCCAATCGAAAAATTTCATTGGGATAGTTTCAAAACATATTTGATATGTAGTACAAATTTTTGATTAAAATTTTGTAATCCATCAGAAAAATATTTTTCTTTTTTAAATTTTCAAAATTTTCAAAAGGATATAATTTTTTTAATTTTTATCCAAATAAAAGTGTCATAAGAATAATTTGCAAGTCTTTTTGTCATCTACTAGAAAATTTGACAAAAATTTCTAAAACTCTTGAAAAATTGTTTTGAAATTTCTGAAAATAACTTTTGGAATTTTGGTCTAATCTAAAAACTTCATGGGGATGGTTTCGAAACATATTTAATATCTAGTCAAAATTTTTAATAAAAATTTCTCAATCTATCAAAAAAATAGTTTTTTCTATTTTTTGAGAATTATCAAAATCAAAAATTATCAATAAGTATAATTTGCAGGCCTTTGTGTCATGTACTAGAAAATTTTACAAAAACTTCTAAAACACTTTAAAAAAATGTTTGAAAATTTTGGAAATATTATTATTTTATTATTATTATCGCGCAGTGTCTCGTCGCCCCGAAATTCGGTATGACTACTGACTAGTGCAATATTTTTCATAAGCTTGGCTAGTCGTCCCGAATTTTCGGGTGGGGGCGGGAAGGCACCCCTGTGATTGGCCATAGAAATAATTTTGGTGAAACACCTACCCCTTTTCCAACGTCTAGTGGGGGCGGGAAGGCACCCCTGTGACTGGCCACATAAATAATATTGGTCCAACCCCCCTAATTTTTCGGGACGACTAGACACGGTCTTTTATTATACCATTAAGCCATTTCCCTTTCGGGCTAGGCGTGACTTGCTCGGTTGGAAAAAAGTAGTGTGTAGGTGGGTATATAGGTATAAGGTAGATAGGTATATAGGTGTTAGGTATAGCTATTTTAAATTGATCTGGAATTCTCGTGTTATTTATTTACATGACAAGTTCATTCCCCAGGTGAAAAACCTCACAAAATTGTTATGTGTGGTTCCCCACTTGGGCCCATTTAGTATCCAATGTCTTTGTTTCAGGCGTCATTCACTCTATTGTCACTCTGTTTACAAACTATTTGTCGCCACACTTTTCTGTCCTGGCATACTACTCTAGCTTCCTTCACGTCCATGCATTTTTTCATTCAAGCTCTCGTGTTTCTATGGCTTCTTATGTCTCTTCGGATTAGTGTCTCATTCACAGATTCTAACCATTCTTTTGGCGGTCTACCTCTGGGCATTCTGCCATTTACTTTACCTTTGTACACTTGTTTGGTCAGTCGTTCATCTTTCATTTTTTCAAGATGACCGAACCATCTTAACTGATTTCTTTCCCATGTGTCAACTATTGTCTCTTTTACACCACATTCTTAGAGTATTATCTCGTTTCGGACTTTGTCCATCAGTGTTTTCCCGCATATTATGCGCAGGGGTTTCATGCCGATCGCGTTAATTTTACTCCTGTCAAAATTTTTGAATTAAATTTCTTAATATATCAGAAAAATAGTTTTCTCTGTTTTTTGAACATTTTCAAAATTTTGAAAAGCATATAAATTTTTTAATTTTGATCGAAGTTAAAAATGCCATTGAGATTATTTGCAAGTCTTTTTGTCATGTACTAGAAAATTTGACCAAAATTTCTTAAATTTAAAAGAAAAGTTCCAAATTTTCAAATGGCTCTAAATTTGTAAATTTTGGTCGAAAATATCTGGTTAACGAACTGGAGCTTCATTTTGGGAGCTTAAAAAAGTGTATCAAAGGCTGATTTGATTGAATAAATCCTTCAAAAGTCAGCGTGACCACAACATTCAGATAACCACACATACAGACCGACATACATGCAGCTAGTGCTGGATTAACCAGTAGGCCCAAGGTAGGACACGGCCTAGAGGGGCCCCGAGGGTCTGTGGGCCCAGAGGACCCCTGAGACTTTTGTAACTTTTTCTTTTTAAAAAAAAGTCAATTGAATTTCAAAATTATACTATTGGGAAATAGAGTCCCAGTGGGCTTCTCAGACTTTGTAACTTTTTCTATAAACAAAAAGTCAATTGAATTTCAAAATAATGCTATCGGGAATTAAGGGCCCAGTGGACCCCTTAGACATTTGTTACTTTCACTTTTACAAAAAGCGTCAATTTAATTTCAAATTTATGCTATGAGGAATTAGGGGCCCAGTGGGCCCCTTAGACTTTTGTAACTTTTTCTTCAAAAAAAAGCGTCAATTGAATTTCAAAATTATACTATCGGGAATTAAGGGTCCAGTGAGCCCATCAGACTTTTGTAACTTTTTTTTTTACAATAAAGCGTCAATTAAATTTAAAATTTATGCTATGGGGAATTAGGGGCCCAGTGTGCCCTAGGGTGGTCCTAAAAAATACATTTTAGAATTTTTGAGATTAGACTCAAAAATATTGTAGGCTACATGAAAATAGAAAACCCATATTTTTTTTTTTGCAAAAAAATAATCAGTAGGACTACGCATTTGTTGCAGTTTTTTCTAAATTCGCTACTCAACATAGCGAATTTACGGTGCCGCCTATGGTTCAGCTACACTGTGCGAACTTGACCTGCTCCTTTGTTAATGCTTGAGGCTTACCTGAGTCCTCAACAACCACCTTACCTAAATCTTATTGCATTTCTGTAGAGAATTGTCTCTGCCCTATTCCATTGTTAATGATTCATATTTCAGCCATATATACAATACAATTTTTCAATCAGATCGAAATTCAAAAAGTTAAGAGTATTTTCAAAATTTAAAACAAAATTTTTTTTTTTTTATTTTAAAATTAAGATAGAACAGAAATCCATTTTATCATGAATAATTTTATGCAAAATGAGCATGAAAAAGATTCAAAATTAAAAAATAGACTTCTAGAAGACTTTTAGGAATTTTAGTCTTAAGTTTCTGGTACATGAGAAATTATAACTTGCCAATTATCCGCATCGCGTTTTTAATTTCGTTGAAAACTAAAAAATTCATATGCTTTTCAACATTTTGAAAATTTTCAAAAAATAGAATAAGGTTTTTTTTTGATAGATTAAAAAATTCCAATCAAAATTTTTACTAGATATCAAATATACTTCGAAACTGTTACAATCAAATTTTTTGATTAGATCAAATTTCATAAAGTTAGAGCATTTTTAAAATTTTAAACAAATTTTTTTCAAGACTTTTAGAAATTTTAATCTAAGTTTCAGATACATGAGAAATTAACTTTCAAATTATTCACATCGCGTTTTTAATTTCGTTGAAAATTAAAAAATTAATATGCTTTTCAACATTTTTAAAATTTTCAAAAAATGGAAAAAACTTTTTTTTATAGATTAAAACATTTCATCAAAAAATTTAATAGATATCAAATATACTTCGAAACTGTTACAATACAATTTTTCGATCAGATCAAAATTCAAAAAGTTGAGAATATTTTCAAAATTTAAAACAATATTTTGTTAAGAGTTTCAGAAATTTTAGTCTTAAGTTTCTGCTACATGAGAAATATACTTGCAAATTATCCTAATCGCGTTTTTAATTTCGATGAAAATTTAAAAAGTTATATGCTTTTCATCACTTTGAAAATTTTCAAATAAATGATAAAACTTTCTTTTTGATAGATTAAAAAATTTCAATCCAAATTTTTACTAGATATCAAATATGTTTGGAAACTGTTGCAATCAAATTTTTAAATTGTATCAAAATTCAAATTATACGTTTTTATTTTCTTCTTCAGAAATCTGTTCTTAGGTAAGCAACTCGTGTTTTGTAAAAATTCCACTTGATAAAAATATATAGAAAGCCCGTTATATGGTTTTTAATATTGCGATTTTACGGAAATTGACGATGTTGGTAAATTCTTACATAACATTTTTAAAACATCTGAGTATGATAAAGTGCATTATCATTCTTATGCAAATAAATGCCTAAAGTTTCAAACAAATTTAATCATAACTTCTATTGCAGAATTGCAGTTGAAAAAAGTAATGTCATTTCACATGTTAATCTCCGTAAGAGAGAAAAGTGAAATTCGTAGTCCTACTAATTAATGTTTTCAAAACAAATAAATAGGGGCTTTCTATTTTCATCTAGCTTACAATATTTTTCAGTCTAATCTCAAAAAATCGAAAATGTATTTTTTTGGACCACCCTAGTGGGCCCTTTTTTTTTTAACTTTTTCTTTTAAAAAAACCGTCAATTGAATTTCAAAATTATACTATCGGGAATTAGGGGCCCCGTGAGTCCATCAGACTTTTGAAAATTTTTTGTTTACAAGAAAGCGTCAATTAAATTTCAAAATTATGCTATCGGGAATTAGGGGCCCAGTGGGCTTCTCAGACTTTTGTAACTTTTTCTTTAAAAATAAGCGTCAATGCTATCGGGAATTAAGGGACCAGTGGGCCCCATAGACATTTGTAACTTTTACTTTTACAAAAAAGCATCAATTAAATTTAAAATTCATGCTATCGGGAATTAGGTGCCCAGTGGTTCCCTTAGACTTTTGTAACTTTTTCTTTAAAAAAAAGCATCAATAGAATTTCAAAATTATACTATCGGGAAATAGGGGCCCAGTGAGCTATAATTCTTTGTTTCATCCTTTTTTTCTTGAAAATTTGTTTAAAATTTCTTTAAATTGTTTGAAAAATTATAGGGGGGGTGGAGGCAAAAGGTTATGGCTACGGTCCCAAAATTTGTTAATCCGGCACTGCATGCAGCCATGCACAGACGCCGTCAAAACAGTATGATTTCCGGACTCTGCGAGTGCCGAAACGTAAAGATCCGTTGAAAAGTGGTGATCGAAAATTTGGACGAATACATTCCACTCTCATGAATAAGAATGTAACAATGTAGACCACCGTATTGTTCATATGTTATTTTGTTGTTGTTGAGTTTTCCATTGTAAATTCTCTAAATCCCTACCTTACCGATACGATGTTATAGACCGTATGCCCACAGCATAAATGGCAACGTGATAGGGATAAGGACCATTCTTACCTGAGAGGTGAGCTGTGACGACCTGGCAAATGTGCCAATTTCTATAGCTCATTAATGTGACTCTGATAAGCTTCAAAATTTGTGTACATGTAGGAGATGAGATAGAAATAACACCTGCGCATTGCCAGCCGATTATCTGGATGCGAAAGTGCTGCCAGGTGGCTTCAAAGTCGCCTGAAATTCAGGTAAAATTTCTTGATATTGATTTTACAGGAACAAATTTCAAACAAAAGCTGTACTACTTCCAGAGATGCATATTTTCATTATCATATCATTTTTTGATGAACTTGATACATTTAGAGAAAACATCGATTAAAGAAATACCAGAACAATAAAAAGCTGTTTTTCTTCACAGCAAGTCATTTTTTCGAAAATTTTCAAGAGAGAAAAGATACTCTTTTACAGGTGTTCTCCAACATTATAAGAGAATATTTGATTCAAATGTTTATATTTACCAGGTTATGCGCATTTTGCCTTCTAATTATCGTAGAAGGTTGTCATAAAGCTGAATATTATTCTAAAAAATTAAATAACAAAATCGCTTTACTTTAACATTTCCATTATTTATTGTTGTTAAATTTTATATTTTTTCGTTGAAATGTATTGGATCTTTATATGCCACCGTGACGAAAGTCAATTTTACAGACGCGGACGACGCGGCATGGGGTCGTCTCATATTTTTCGATGGCCATTGGCGTAGGCGTGAACAGTTAGCCTGCTTGTCTCGCAGGACATAGAAAAGGAATATCGGAAGAAATTCATGTTCAAAATCGCGTGAACAGTGTTGAGGTCAGGTAAGAGACAGACTTTCCGTAGATTCAAAGACAACCCCATAAAATAAGAGAGAGTAGCTTGGGTCATGCTTGGGTCCTAAGCTGCACAGTGCAGACTGTAGGCTGCAGATTTGTGCGAAACTCGAGAGAGTGAACATCAGAGCGTCATTGCATGCAAGAAATTTGAAAAACAATGTCCTCTGTGCAAAGGTGTGTGTTTTGTAACGATACAAGTTTTAAAATTAATGTCTTTAACGAAGAATTGTTGAACAAGTGCAGTGATGTCATGAAAGTTCGCGTTGCTTACAATCTGAAGTACAGGGATGTCGTTTTGCCGGAAGCAGCAAATACCATCGATGGATACCACAGAAAGTGTCGAAGTAATTTTATAGCTCTTCACAAGAGGTACCGGGAAAATTATGCAAATTCAGTGCCACAACCGCCGTCTTTAAGCTTCAAGGCTTCTGCAAGTTACGCAGGTAATTTGTAACTTATTATATTATTATACCATTAAGTCACTTCCCTTTCGGGGTAAGCGTGACTCCCTCGATAAGGAAGGGAGTAATGTGAGGAAGGGGGTATAGATTTTTTAATTGATCTAGAATTCCCTTGTTACTTATTTAAATAACAAGTTCGTTCCGCAACACTGCTGCGACCCAGGTTGCTGATCAATCTCTCCAACGATCACCCCAAGTGAAGAGCCTCACAAAATTGTTATGTATGGTTCCCCACTTGGGCCCATTAGTTTCGAAGGTCTTTTGTTTCAGGCGTCATTCACTCTACTGATACTCTTCTTCATGCATTTCTTATAAACTATTTGTCGCCACACTTTTCTGTCCTCTGGCGTCACAGAAAAAACAGAAGTGAATTTTTGTTGCGGGTAATTTTCCAGTGGATAAAGATGAATTTTTTCGCATCGAACCAAAAGAAGATTTAATAGAGTTGACATGGTAACCATTTCCCATGTGGTGGGTAAATCTTAACATGTGAAGTTAATTTTTGTTGCAGGTAAAGATTACTCTGAAAGAGATGTAAAGATTACATTTCGTTTTTTCTGTGATACGTCTCTATATAGCTTCCTTCACTTCCATGCATTTTTCCATGCAAGCGCTTGTGTTTCTACGGCTTCTTATGTCTCTCGAATGAGGGTCTCATTTACACAGAACCTTGCCGATGAAACGGCACTGGGCCGCCAGTGCCGTTTCAGTGACTGCTGATTTCGGTACCCAAGCGGCACTCAGAGTGATGCGACGGTCATAATGGTCCTATTGTATTCGTCACGTACCGGGCAGGCAGAGTGGTTTACAGTCCTTTGAGTAGTTGGCCACCACCAACCCGAATCCCTTTTTAACATTTCCTTCAAATTATTAACACTTTTTTTAATTTATGAATTTTCTCATTATATATATTTTATACTCATAAATTATATACTAATATACTATTCTGAAGTTGAATTCGAAAATGTTGTCTGTTTTGGCGTATCTCATTGCATTTACGAGATACATTATATTCATTCCAATTTTAAACTTTTCAAAAAAAAGTTAGATATCTGAAAATATCTAAACCCGTAGATTCTGAATTTCTAACTTTCGCAGAGGTATTTTCAAAATTTTACATTCGCAGGTATAAAGGGAATTTCTGCAGGCATTTGAAACTGGAATCTGAGTATGTAGCTTTAAACGAGCAGCACTGAAACGGCACTGGGCAGTGCCGTTCAATCGGCAGGAAAGCGACGGGGCCTTTTTTTCTAGATGGGGGCAGGGGGAAAGACTTATAATATTAAGTCGCACAATTTAATGTACATAGTATAATCTTATAATATGTAAAAATTTAACATAAATAATAAATAAACAGTAAATAATAATAAATAATAAATTAAGGTATAAAATTCATATTGCCAAAGATTTCAATTTCAATGAATTTCGAAAGATTTCACAAATGTCACGAATATTACCAAATATTTCAAATATTTCGCGAACATTTCCAAAGATTTCAATGATTTCACAAAGATTTCAAAAATTTCGTAAATATTTCAGATAGATTTCAAATATTGGACAAAGATTTTAATAATTTCCCAAAGATTTTGCAAAAATGTTGAATGTTTCGCAAAGATTGAAATGATTTTCTAAAGATTTCACAAAGAATTCGTACAATTGCAGATATTGTTAGACCTTCCCCATGCAAATGATTAAAAATATATAATAGATGAGATGAAAAATTTGTAACTTAGACACCTGAAGAAATATTTTTAAGAAATTTCTTTAACAACCCTGGTGGAAAATTTTTACAAAAAAATACAGAAAACTAAAAGCATTTTTACAGACATCTACAGATAAATACAATAAATTTTAGGAATATACAAGTTTTTTCTATTATTGGATCAAATTTTGTACTTTTTTATATTTGATTATATAGTGTTGTATTTTATGGTAGTTTTAATTTCCTACAAGAATGTACAAAAAAGTACAACTACAGGAATTCAAAACTGCAAGAATCTACAGCAATTTACAGGTTTTGCAGCCAAAAAGTTGTTCTTTTTCTACCTAGAATGACAAATATTTAGAATATTGCAATGAAATTTTAAATTAAAATGTATATATGATCGCTATTATAAAAAGGCGACTATGTTCAAATTTTAAAGGAATGGTAGAATATTAAAATACAATAATCAATAATCGTTTATAACGATTATCAAATGAAAAATTGGGTTGTATAAAATCAAAATAGATCAAAATTAAAATATCTGAAATTGATACCTCAGTAATTGAAAAATTTCTTTAATTTTGAATGGTTACCATTTTAGAGATCTTAATTTTCATGTTGAACGCTAAATGTTCAATTTTTTCCTTTCATAAGTTTCAATTTTGCAATTGCAATTTGATTAGTGGAATTTTGAAAAGTATAATAATTTAAAAATTATTAATTGTGAAACGATTTAAATTTACTTAAAATAATTGAAATTTCAAACCTAGTATATAAAAAAACAGTATATGAAAAAATTGCGGATTTCGCAAAGAGAGTATATATTTTTGTAAACCTGGAGAAATCACGAATTTTTACAGGAAGAACCAGAGAAAAGCGGGAGACGAAAATTACAAAAATAGCGACTACCCTGAAAATGTTTGTTATGACAATTTTTAATTTTAAACACTTTCAATTTTTAATCCTTTAATCTTGAAAACTGCACATTAAAATCTTTTACATTTAAAATGTGCTCCTAAAATTGAGACCGTTATGGATAGTTATTTGTTCAGAACGATTTCGTTGAGATAGGAAAATACTGATTAATAAGTGATCCAGGGTAAGAGATTCGAAAAAACTGCAATTCTCTTTTAATTGCTTAAATAATTTCAAACTGTCTTTCACAAAAAAAATAACTCAACATTCATTAACTATACCTCATGATACCACAAAACAATGAAATTTCGCGATAGCCAGGGAAAAAATTGTTTAAACAAGTGAAAATTGTTTAAATAATTGCTAAATAGCCTTAAGAAAATATTACTCTTAAAATTCGTTAATTGTTCCATTAATGTAAGAGAAAAAAATCTGTTCAAGATTTATTGAAAAAAAATGATAAAAACAGAAATTGTTTAAACAATTGCAAAATATGTTTTAAAAAAATTATTTTTTTTCTTACTTTTATCAACTATATAGTTTATCCCGAAAAATAGTACCTTTTCACGATTTACTGAAAAAAATATTTAAGGAAATATTCAAACAATTAAAAATTCGTAAAAACTACTTGGAAACTTGTCACGCATCGAATGGCAATAATTAATGTTGAAAAAATGTCCAAAAAATACCGTTTTTAGCATGCATTTTACATAAAAGTGCTATTTTTTTTATATTTTCCGGATACAGTACAATGGGGGTTAGAGGTGTCAACATTAAGAGTTATTGGGTGAAAATTATTTTTTAAATATTCCTTATGGAGTGACAGAAATTTAATATTTTTCATCTAATTGATGCGATCCCCGCTCTTCACTTCAGTGTAAAATACCAAAACAAAAACATTTCGAATTTTCCGACAAATCGATGATATAAACCCGTGCCTCAAACACCGTATCTTTACCATTTATTTAGTCAGTTTCCTACTTATATAATCCATTAAAAGAAATTTCTAGTGATATATACCTATCCGAAATGTTTGT
This sequence comes from Andricus curvator, assembly GCA_932195095.1. Taxonomy (NCBI): domain Eukaryota; kingdom Metazoa; phylum Arthropoda; class Insecta; order Hymenoptera; family Cynipidae; genus Andricus; species Andricus curvator. The sequence continues at coordinate 16,410 of CAKNYM010048731.1, forward strand.
GACACGTACTTCACGAGGGGTTTCAGGTCAAGAATATTAGGATTGTTACGAATATGAGCGATTATGTTGAAACTAGGGAATATAATTGCCTTAAAACTAAAGAAAATAATTATGTTAAGTAGGCATGATATTATGGTAAATAGTTTTGTAAAAAATTCAAAATTGTGGGAGTTACATCACTTTGATTTTTTTTTAGGAATTTTCTTAAAAGTGCGATATCTCGGAAAGTTTTCCACCGATTTTGATACAATTTATAGGTGTTACGTATACATTTTCATGTGCTGGTGATTTCTTAGGATTTTGTAGTGTAAGCATGTAGAAGAAAAGCTCATATGTTTAAAACCAACAAACCGGAAATACTTTGTATGTAAACAATCGTTAGAGATAGCTAGGTTTTTTGTTTATTGCAATGAACCTACATATCTGACAGAAAAAAAGTTTAGTTGAAAAATGTACGTTTCACAAAGATATACTAAAGAAAGGGTCGTAATGAAAAAATATTTACCCTCAAACGTTCCCATTTTTTCTGCAGAATTTTTAATGTTTCATTTTGAATGTCTCAAATTTTCATTGTTTTTTATTTTCACTCTTAATTTTGAACCAAAGGAGTATAATTTTCAATTTTCAGCATATATATTGCATTTTAGGGTGGGTCGAAAATAACAAATTCTGGGATTCGAAATCGCTGCAACGCGAAAAAGTATCAACAATTTCGAATCGATAGACATGCATCTTGCTTACCCACACTAAAAAAATGACAAAAAATGTCTTGTTTGCAGAGTTTTTCATTTTCCTTAGTTTCAATTTTTTTACATATCTGAAGATCAAGAAAATCTTCCCAATTTTTGTGTATATTTATCAATTATTTCCTCAGAGACAATTCATGTTTACTTCACCCCTAAGTGCTTCTTTCAGAATAAATTGACTCTATTATTGTTATTGAATAAATGTATATTATTACAATTCATAATATGCATTGGTATTAAAGCAGACGTATCTTCATTGTCTTAATGTCATGATTTAAAAAAAGTGTGCATGCTCTAAAAAAAAAAATTTGTTATTAAACATTTTATTGCAACTTGTGCCGTTTTTCCATAAATTTAATTTATTTATTTTCAATGTATTTTTTACCATTTAAACCAAAAATACGCACCCTAGCGTAAACTGATTATAAGCAAATTTGTCCTTTTTTCATTTTTTATATATTTTTTTAGCAAAAGTTTATAACAAATTTGTAGATCTTTTTTGGTTGAACAACTTTTTTATTTTTTCGTCTCGTGTGTCGTTTTCCCAACAAGTTAATTTTTTTCTTTTTAATCTCATTTTTTTACGATTAAAAGAAAGTCTACTCGCCCTATCTATTTGTGTGATGCCAAATTATTTAAAAATAAAGGAAACTTGAAAAAGCACCCTTCTAAACAATTTTTGAAAGTAAAAATTTATGGTATTATTTAATGCGGAAAAATTTTAATCATTTTCCTCCGTAAATTTTTGATTTTGTAAGCTATTTTCAAGGCTAAACAGATTTTTCTTTTATCACGAAATCAACACTTTTTTCAGCGTGGGCAACATGGCATAGGTTGACTGAAAATGGAATTTTTCATTCTTTATTACTTTTTGTGCGATCAAAATTTGAATTTTCGATTTCTCAAGAAAATTCAAAAAGTTGTTATGACAATCTTGCAGGGTGTTCAAAAATCAATGTTTTTCTTTTGTTGACTTTTTTTACATATCGTGCGTTGTTTGGGTTAAAATGTTCATTTTCGTTTTTTTTTAATTTTGTAAATGCTGTAACTCTGGTAATTTTTTTTATCGAAAAAAGTCATGAGGATAAATTTTTCATCTTTTAAATTACTACGAATAGCCGTTAATTGAATTTTGAAATAAAAAAATGGTCTCAACAATTTTGAAAATGCTCTAACTTTTTGAATTTGTATCCAAAATGGCTGGCTATTAATTTGTTACCTTCAGTTTAGGACACTAAAAGAGTATAGTAAAGGGCAATCCAATCTGTCAATTCTTTCGAAAGTTATCGTGCTACAGACTAAAAATCTACAAACACACAGGCAGATACATTCGCGAAAATCTGTTTTTCGGGTTCAGAAGGTCTCAAAACGCGGAAATTTGCCAAAAAAGGGGGAGGGGGGTCAAACTTGACACAAATCTAATACCTTCTTTGATGAGAATGTAAAAATCAATAGACAAAACTTGTACACCTAAAAATAATGCCTATAATAATGCTAGATAGTTGCTGTTTTTTCTGAAATTTGTGGACTTATTGAGATCATAATGTGAGTTAATAAACATAATTGTTTATACAATTTATTATGGTTTATAACTACCTTCTCTTAGAGAAATGCTAAAAAGTTGCGGGTTTTTCTGAAATTTTCAGCTTTTCTTTAACTTTTTAGCTATGAGTAACTACTTCAAGGAAAATTTACATCTATAATATGATCTATCTGAAAAATATGAAGAATATTTTAAATATCTGTTTTATTTCAGAAAAATATATTCACAAAAAGAAAGATTGTTTAAAAAATTATTCTCTCTATTGTTTATTTATTATTTGTTCATAACTAAAATCCGCGACTTTCTAACTGTACTCTACGAGAAATTTTGTAAAAGCAATAATAATTTATTTAAAAAATGCATGTAAACATCTAATTATCAGTGAGAAGTAGTATTTTATGTATTAGAAACAATTTGTTTTAAAAAAACCGCAAAAAAATCATAATTAGCGCCAGCAACTCGCAAAACCCAATTTTTTACTTATGGGCTGTTTTTGGGACCCTATAAATCAAACATGTGGGGGTGATATTTGAAAACTAATTATTTATTTGCATTCTATAGCTAATTGTGAAGAGCAATGTTGAGTTTCAACTCGATTGACCTAATATTGACGATTCTGAATAAAATGTACAAAAACGTATTTTTTTATTCTGGGAAATATGTGTTAAACATCATGGGGCTGGCGGAAACTCCGAATATAATTTTTTATTTAAGGTCGAAAAGAAATATACTTTTTCATGAATAACGTTATGGAAAATAAGCACGAAAAAGATTCACAAATAAAAACCAGACATCAAACTACCTCAGTTTTCGGAAAATGTAATAATCTAAATAGATTGGTTCAGAATCACCCACAAATCTGAATATCATTTTTTTTGAACGAATTTATTTTTGTGTGGATTCGAACAAATTTGGGGGCGATATGCATGAAAATTCGAAAAAAACAATTTTTCAACGCATTTTGGACAACCCTAACGTGGACTCCCATTTTCCTGAATCTGCGGATTTCTTTTTAGAAACACATAAAAACCTAAAAAAATGTTCACTAATTTTTGTTTGGACTTCTTACTTTGTATCATGAAGCTTATGTTTTTAAGAAAAACCGAATTCTCATACAATTCATAGCTCCTTTTGGCTTCGTAGCTTTTGAATACCAAGAATATCCATTTTTTCCTAAAATATGAAATAAGTCCACCGGGACAGAGAAGCCAGGGGGAGAGGGTTCGTCAAAAGTCCACTCTTGTCCACGAGGGGTGAGGGCGGGGGTGAAGATGTAAAAAATTGTCCACGTGGTATATGGACGGCCCCTTTGAAGTGACTTGAATTCTCCTACAGTCACTTGAAATCTCCTGAAATATCTGAACTCATTTGAATTCACATGAAGTCACCTGAATTCTCCTGAAGTCACTTGAAATCTCCCGAAATATCTCAAGCCATTTGAATTCATATGAAGTCACGTGAATTCACGGGAAGTCACTTGAAATCACCTGAATTCACTTGAAGTCACTTGAATTTTCCTAAATTTACTTGAAATCTCCTGAAATATCTGAAGTCATTTGAATTCACATGAAGTCACGTGAATTCCCATCAAGTCACTTGAATTCTCCTGAAGTCACTTGAAATCTCCTGAAATATCTGAAGTCATTTGAATTCACATGAAGTCACCTGAAGTCACTTGAAGTCACGTGAATTCCCATGAAGTCACTTGAATGCTCCTGAAGTCACTTGAAACCTCTTGAAATATCTGAAGTCATTTGAATTCACATGAAGTCACCTGAAGTCACTTGGAATCTCTCGAAATATCTGAAGACATTTTAATTCATATGAAGTCACGTGAATTCACGTGAAGTCACTTGAAATCACCTGAATTCACTTGAAGTCACTTGAATTCTCCTAAAGTCACTTGAAATCTCCTGAAATATCTGAAGTCATTTGAATTCACATGAAGTCACGTGAAGTCACTTGAAGTCACGTGAATTCCCATGAAGTCACTTGAAGTCACTTGAATTCTCCTGAAGTCACTTGAAATCTCCTGAAATATCTGAAGTCATTTGAATTCACATGAAGTCACGTGAATTCCCATGAAGTCACTTGGAATCTCCTGAAATATCTTAAGTCATTTGAATTCACATGAAGTCACTTGAAGTCACGTGAATTCCCATGAAGTCACTTGAAGTCACTTGAATTCTCCTGAAGTCACTTGAAATCTCCTGAAGTCAGTGAAATCTTCTGAAGTCATTGAAATATCCTGAAGTATCTTGAAGTCAGAAGTAGGTGTACACCCAATCGGTCGAGTTTTCAACCCCTCGAGTTAAAACCACTTAACGCTAGAGTGCGTAGTTTTAGTTTAAATCGTTAAAAAGTAACATTGAAAATAAACAAATACTGGAAAAAGCGACACAAGTTGCAATAAAATGTTTCATAACGAGATTGTTTTTTAAATATATTTACACTTTCTTTTAATTATAAAAACAAGACAATGAAAATACGTATGTTTCAGTACCAATGCATATTATGAATTGTAATAAAATAAATCTATTGAACTGATACATTTTTTAGGGTAATATTTGAGAATAAGATTTAATGCAAAATAAGGAAGAAATATTCAAGTAATCATGATAATATCTGAATAATCAATCCCAGGCCGAGCTACAGAAATAAATGTAATATACATTTGATATAATAGTATTGAACATAATGTTGAAAAGTTCGCATTTTGGACAAAATCGAGTTTGAAATACCAGATATGTGATTCGATTGTGTTCGTCAAAGCCGAAGGAGCCTTAAAAAAAAAGAATTCACAATCACCAAATTACAGTTGTCGATGCTTTGACCTTTAATTTTAAAAGGTCTGTGCACATATGTTCAAATGTTCAATTATACTTTCTGTAGTTTCCGTTCTTTGGAAACATCTCCCCCAGAAGTCTTTACAGGCTCCCAAGAAGACAGCATAAGTCAAGAGTTCATTTATTAATGACCATTTTGTAGAGTTTTCCTAAGCACAAGAAGTATTACTTTATACTGATGATTAGATGTTTAAATGCAATAAATAAGTAGACAGTCAAAATAATTATTTCAACAATTTCTTATTGTTTGTATCATTTTTGTCTTACAGCAGAGTTAGAAAGACTTGTCACTAAAATTGAGGTAATAATAAATCCAATGCAGTAGAGATAATTGCTTAAAAATTTGGACTTGTGTATAACTATCTTGTCCTGCGCTTACGGTGCATAGCTGCGATTTTTGGTGAAATTTTTTAACTTTTTGTGTATAACAAGCTCCTCCTATATTACTGCTAGGAAGTTGCACTTTTGCCTAAAGTTGTAAATTTCTTGTCAACGGTACATAATCAACTGAAGGTAAGGGGTTATGGTCAGTCGCAAGGCCAAAAAAAATGATTTTTTAAAGATTTTTTTTGAAAACAGGTTTCATTACTGATTGACAAATGTTCTACAGTTCGAATAATACATATTAAAAGAAGTTACAGTAATTTTTTAAGGTAAAAATATCGATAAACAAGCAAGTTATAGTTAATCTTCCAAAGGTCCAAAAAAAAGATGTTTTGCGGTGCGCGTCGTAACTCATGACTGGATCATCCGAAACAAAAAATACAACAAGACTAGTTAAAAAACGATATTCCCTTGTACTTGAACGTCGAATTAAGTCAAAATTTTAATTTTCAAGAAAATGGCGGATGTGTAAACACAAAATTGTTATTTTTCTTGAAAAAATCGCTCATTTTTCGGTTAAAAAAAAAAAGAAAAATTATACATTGAAATATCGATCGTTCAAGTACTTCAGAATTATGTTAAAAATAAATGGTTTAAATTTGTTAATGATCGGTTCAGCCATTCTGGAGATATCATGCGCACCGAATTCAAAAACGTTGTTTCGAGGAAAACGCGTTCAAAGTTCGAAGTTAAGCTGGGTAAAGCGACAGACCGCGCGAGGCACCTTTGGTTAAAGTCGTGTATCTTCGTAAGTTATGCTCCGATTTCGATAAAATGTTAACACATTAATGAACAAAATTGTTTAAACAGTGGATTATTTTTTTATAACATTTATCTCAGAAAATGTTAGAAAGCTGCGTTTCTTTTCTCACATTTCAAAATTCTTGTTCACTTGTCAGTTTAGGTCATAATGAATGCGACTCAGTGAACATAATTGTTTTAACAAATTGAAATTGTGTATAACTATCTTCTCCTACTTTAATGGTATGATTGTACATGATTGTACTCTTCCAGTCGTACGTATTACACACGAGTAAGATGAATTTTTCATTCATTTTTTCAGAAAATAATCCGGCAGCGTCAATACACTCTGTTACAAGCATTGCTGACGATGGAGCAGCAGAAGCTTTGGACCGATCTGCAGCAGTAGCAGGTACTTTAACGCGATTTGGTATGATTATACGTGTATAAAACATAGTAAACATGAATGTTTCATTACTTTTGTAGAAAATAATGCATTCCTAGAAACAGCTCGAAGCGACACTGCAGAAGAAACAGAAGACTTCTGTGAGCCATCCACAAACATTTGCTTCTTCTGTAATAGGGCTCGAAGAATTGTAAACTACAAATCAATGCCGCTGCATTCCTCTTGCGGGTTAGATAGTATTGATAAAATTCTGAAACGTGCAAAGGATTTGGATGATATCGAAACCATCCAAAAAATGGAAGCGCTTGGGGAAAATGTCACCATTTTGTATCATAATGGCTGCAGGTTTCGTTATTTAAAAGATGTTGTTATCAATCGCACCGAATGGCACATCACGAGGGAAGCTCATAGTGTAGCATACAGCGAGGTTTGCACTTTCGTTCGAGACAATACCATCCACAAGAAACATTGCTACTCCTTGCAATATCTCACCGATCGTTATAAGCAAGGATTGACAAAAATGTTTCCGGACAAATACGCCGGTATGAAAGTGAACTTCAGGTCGCAGCACTTGTGGGAGAAATTGGAAAAAACTTTCGGTGATAAAATACAGATAATACTGTTGAATAACAGAAGAATTATTGGTCCAAAGAAGGGAATTATCATCAGCGAAGAAACCTATCAGGAATCTAAGGAATCGGAACTGCTAGAAAGTGCTGCACTTCTTCTGCGAAGGAAAATTCACTCCATTCAGAAAAGTCCACTCCCTGCGAATATAACAACTCGAGATTTAATTGCCGGAGAATGCGACATTCCTGATGCGGTTTCAGAGTTTCTGCACTCTGTGATTTGTGGCATAGACCCTCGGACCTGCAACAGTTCCATTTGCACGCGAAGAGTGAATTCATTAGCCCAAGATTTAATTTATGCTGCAACTCAAGGGGAAATGAAAGCGTCGAAGCATATTAGCAACAATCTCATTGAGGAATTCGAGACCGAAGCAACTTTTTCTTCCAACAGCAAATCGAACATATGTCCCGAGGGTGTCAATTTATCCTCCGGTCATAGGATAGGCGTTGCATTCGATAATTTTGACCGATTCGTGGAAACCCCCAATGGCAAGGATACCATGCACGACACTGTCGGTACCATATACCAGAATGTTGATGAAAATGATGCGAACGATATACATAATTCATCGTCGGCTAACAATTCGTCTTCGGCTGATACTTCATCTTCCACTGAAACTTTATTTTCGGCGGAATTTCCATCTTCGACGGAAAGTTTATCTTCGCCGCGAATTTCATCTTCGGCGGATTTTTCATCTTTGGCTGATACCTCATCTCCCAGTGACAACTTACCTGTGGCTCCTGAAATAAAAAGAAGAAGAACCTTAAATACAATTACTCCGGAATTAGTGCCGTACTTCGGAAAACCCAATGTAATTCAAAACTTGCTACCACTTGACAGTCAATTACGGCAGATCAGTGATAGTAAGTACGAGTTTAGTACGAGCGATAGTAAGTACGAGCTAAGCTGGATCTAGTGTGGACTTTGTCACATTTCCTGCAAATATCGAAGACACCTATGCGGGTTGGATTCAACAGCAAGACCGTGGAAGATAATTCGACGAAGCAAAAAGAGTCGTACCAAACTCCTATGAATGCTTCGCCAACAAGCATGTCCGTTGTGTACAAAACCCTGCGGCAAAGTCAAGAAATTGCTAAAGAATATACCGAAGAGTGCATTCAAGTAACATACAATTTGGCGATTGCCAGAATGGCTTACCAACTGCAATCTTCGAGCAGTCGTTTTATTTTCAAACAGCGTTTGCAAAAATATGCAGTGCCTTCAAAAACAAAGAAGCTACGTTCAAAATTCTGAAGAAGTTCGCCTGCAACATGTTCTCCTTAAAGTCAATCCACGACGTGAATACTGCTCCATATGTTCTATTTCTGCGAACATATAAAGTAAATGATGTCAACGAGCCCTTCCATAAGAAGTGCGTCAAGAACTTTGACGCTTCATCATTGCCGCTGTGGAAAGCTGAACTGTGACAGCACCTTCTGAGAACTATGTACATCTCCTCAATTTGGATGAATGCGCATAAAAAAAAATCCCACAGAAGTAGCACCTGATTATTGTGGATAGCTTTGAATTGATGGGAAATATTATTTCATCTGGTTCGAGAGATTTCAACTACCACCAACTATCAAGGACGCCGTGATTGTCTTCGAAGAAAGTGAAGGTAAAATATGAAATGCATATATGCATTATGTATGTTAAAGATTTTCGTTACATAAATGGTTCATTTCTTTTACAGCTGGCGGCAGTGATTCTCGAAGCGAAGACGAAAACGTCAGCGAAGATGAATCTGATTCAGATCTTGATCAACGGGAATGAAACATCTGATAGAGGGCAATTACACACAACGAGGTCCATTGTACATAGCGATTACTGTTAAACCCGACATAGTCTTGGCAGATCTGAGACCTTTTAAAAAATGAATGTATTTATGTGCAATTTATTCAAGTGCAAAAGAACATTATTCACATTCTTAATGCACATTATTGACCGTTCGCGAGTTGAATAGGTATTCTCTAAATCTAAATGAGTGAAATTTCACTGACAATCATTGATATTTCACTGATTCAGATTTAGAGAGTTTGAAATAGCTGGAAATAGGTCATTGACAATCAGTGAAAAGTTACTTATTCATTATGTGAAAAAACACTTTTAATAGTAGTCAGCACTGCACCATGTCAATGTAGCAGTCATAATAAAATAAGATTGTACTTGATTCAATCAAATAAGCCTAGTATAAACTTAAGACCCATACATGTGATCAAATATGGAAAAAGTTGAAAAGTTTCACATATTACTTTACTTTCAAGACTAACTTTTCATGAAAAAATGATTTTTTTCCGGGAAAATATAAAGATTTAGGAGATTTAGTAAGGCTGTACCGCACTGTAACCGTCGATTTTTCTCTAAAAATTCTATTAAAAGTAAGAAAAGTATACGTTTTTTCACGATTGCACGCTAATAATTTTAAGAAGTATGGTTTCTGCGAGGCAAAAAGCAAAGTGACAAAAACCTTTCCAAAGTAGGTGTTTGTACAATAGGAAGTAGTGTACGATTGAAGATTGTAGATTGGAATTTGATCGGTACTTTGGTGCTAAAAGAAGTGGTAAATATTTTTATGAAGCGGTCTTTTCTTTGAATAAAGAAGTAGTTCATTATTTTACTATATTTAACAACTTTTAGGAAAAAGAATATGGTCAGAAAAAGGTTTAAAAAAATATGAGAGGTTAGGCAATTAAAAAAAAAGGAAGATGGGGGACCAGTGTGGAGAGTTTTAGTTATGTGGTTGAGAGTTACAAATCTATGTATTACTATAATAAATATGATATTTTGAACAAATCCTTTTGACACAACATTTGTTTCATTTCTAAAGATTTTTGTATGCAACAAGCCCATATTCTGCATAAAAATGTTGCTTATCTAGAATCTAGTTCTGTACTGCAACCCTTTAATTACACGGAGCAACGGTAATACCTTCCTTCGAACCATGATCCAACCCATGCTTCGAATGATATGAAAGATACTTGTACCCCGCAAGTGTCGGGTAAGTTAATTTTTTTGAGTAACTAGTAACAGTTACGTTACTTATCGAAAAAGTTAACTAGTTACAGTTATGTTACTTGTAACTGTAACTTGTTGCAGTTAATAAATACAGTAACTTCAAGCTACCTAAAAAGTTACTTTTTTGCACGTCCTTAAATTTTATCATTTCAAAATCGAAATAAATTAAATGAGAATGCACAAAAACCTAATTTAAAAAGAAGCAGGGCTATCAGTTTTTTTTCAACCAAAAAAATTACATTTTTTTAAAGGAAGAAATTAATTTTCAAACCAGTAGGAACACTTTTGAACAAAAGAGTTGAATTTTCAAGCCGGACGGATGAATTTTTAATAAGAAAGTTATTTTTCAACCAAATATTTTTTGACATTCCACCAAAATAATAGAATTTTTAACAAAATACATTCATTTGCAACCATATGGTTGAAATTTCAAACGGAAAATGTTAATGTTCAACAGAAAAGTTCATTTTCAACCAAATAGTCCAATTTTTACCATTTTCAATCCAAACAGTCGAATTTTCAACAAAAGAGTTAAATTTACAACAACAAAATTAAATTTCACCAAACACTTCAATTTTCTACCAAAGTATTTGAATTTTCTATCCAAGAAAGAAAGCAATTTGAAACAAAAGAGTTAGTTTTACAACAAAAGAGATGAATTTTCAACTAAAATTAGGAATCTTCAACTAAAAAAACGGAAGTTTTAACAAAGTCTTCAACTTTCCAGTAAGTAGTTGAATTTTCAACCAGAAAAGACGAATTAAAAAAAAAGCTAAATCCTCGATCAAATCAGATTAATTTTCTACAAAAATAGTTGAATTTTCAACCAAAATAAATTAGATTTTTTTACCAAAAGAGATAAATTTTGAAACGAAAAAGCCGAATTTTTAACCAAGAAAGGAAAAAATTTTATACTAAATTGTTGAATTTTCAAAGCAAAAAGAATAATATTCTTAAAAACAGTTGCATTTTCAAACCAAAAATATGAATTGTCAAGAAAAAAATTATCATCTCAACCAATTAGTTCAATTTTCAACCAGAGAAAGACGAATTTAAAAAAAAACAGTTCAATTTTGAAGAAAAATGACATTTTATCAAAATATCGTACAATTCGCAAGGAAATAATAAAATTATAGATATATTTTAACCAAAAAAGATTAAGTCTCAACGAAAAATGTAATAGTTCATATTTCAACCAAAAATTAATTTAGTTTTAAATGAAGAACAGTTGAATTTTTAACATTTTTAACCGAAAAGATAAACTTTCAACTAAAATGATGAATGTTTAACCAAAAAACTGAATTTTCAACAAAGTGGTTCAACTTTTAACCAAGAAGTGGAATTTTCGACTCCAAAAAGACGAATTTTCAACAAAATACTCGAATCAGCAACCAAACAAGATTAATTTTCAATCAAAAAGTTGCAATTTTATCCTAAGAAGATGAAATTTCTTCTAAAACAGATGAATTTTTAAACAAAACGACGAATATTGAAAAAAAAAATTAGAATTTAAAACCTAAGAAATGACTTTTTTTTCCAAGAGATAAATTTTGAAACAAAAATGTCGACATTTGAACCAAGAAAGAAAAAAAACTTCCAATAAATTGTTGAATTTTCAAGCGAAAAATACGAATTTTCTACAAAACAGTTGCATTGTCAAACTGACAATATGATTTTTCAACCAAATAGTTGAACTTCCTACCAATAGTTCATATTAGGTCAACTAAAAAATATTTTTATTTGAAATCAATCACAGTTGAATTCAACCAAAAAATATGAATTTTCAACCAAATAGTTGAATCCTGAACCAAGTCATATTCATTTTCTACCAAAATAGTTGACTTTTCACCCTGAAAATGAGATTTTTTTACAAAAAGAGATACATTTTATAACGAAAATGCCCAATTTTTAATCAAGGAAAAAAATTCCACTATATTGTTGATTTCAACCAAAAAAGACGAATTTTCAAAAAATGGATAAATCCTCAACCAAAAGAGATTAATTTTCTACCAAAAACTGACCCATAAATCTCTCTTAATAAGAGATGTACAAAAAACACAAAGTAACTTCAAAGGTACTAAATTTAAACTTTCAAGTTACTGAAAAAATCGTAACTAAGTTACGTTACAAGTTAATTTTTAAAGTAATATTGAAGTTACCCTAAAAGATACAAATAATGTAACTTTTGAGTAACTTAGTTACTTGTAACAAGTTACAACCCAACACTGACCTCGACCAAGTATGGTTGCCTCAGGTAAACTGCGTCTTCCGTGTACATGCAACCATATTATGTTCACACAAATATGTTAGTAAATGCGACTAATTCCTTCTATGTACACAATTTATTAAAATGTACAATGTAATACAAAAGTAATTAATTTTTTAATTGATATAAATAATATAAATATATATATATATATATATATATATATATTTATGTATTAATTAAATTTTAAATAGAATGTGAAAATGGCAAGTGCAAAATCTCATTTATTAATGTTTATTGTTTATGATATATTGCTTTCATTGTCATGAAACTCCACCGTTGAAATTGAGGTCAACCCGATTTTGAACACAAAATTAATTTTTCTATTTTCTTGGAGTTACCTTCTGCATTCACATTCTCGATCACTTTGTATTTCAAAATAGCATAATAATACCTCTGAATGCCTATTATATAACTGCATTAAAAATGCAATACGAAGAGTGCCGGATTAACAAATTTTGGGCCCGTTAGGCCATCACTTTTTGTGAGCCCCCCTCCCTATAATTTTCAAACAAATTTTAAGACATTTTTAAGAAAAAAAGTACGAAACAAAGAACTATAGCTTACAATATTATGTCTTTATTATACATTTTAATTTGCAATATTTACAATCAATATCCTACTTTAAATGCGTTTTCTAGCCTTGATTTGTGCAAATATTTCTATAATTACTTCGTAATCAATCGAATTTACGAGGTCTACGCACTGAGTTAATCTATTTCCTTCCTCTTCATAAAAATCAAATTTATCTCGTAATTTCCGATAGCATAATTTTGAAATTTAATTGACGCTTTTTTGTAAAAGAAAAAGTTACAAAAGTCTGAGGGGCCCACTGGACCCCTAGTTCCCGATAGTATAATTTTGAAATTCAATTGACGTTTTTTTAAAAGCAAAAGTTACAAAAGTCTAAGGGGCCTACTGGACCTCTGATTTCACATAGCATAATTTTGAAATTTAATTGACGCTTTTTTGTAAAAGTGAAAGTTAAAAATGTCTAAGGACCCTACTGGGCCCCTAATTCCCGATAGCATAACTTTGAAATTCAATTGACGCTTTTCTGTAAAAGAAAAAGTAACAAAAGTCTCAGGGGCCCACTGGGCCCTTAATTCCCGATAGTATAATTTTGAAATTCAATTGACGTTTTTTCAACAGAAAAAGCTAAAAATGTCCAAGGGGTCCACTGGGCACCTAATTCCCGATAGTATAATTTTAAAATACATAATTGACGCTTTTTTAAAAAGAAAAAGTTACAAAAGTCAGAGGCGCCCACTGGTCCCCTAATTGCCAATAGCATAATTTTGAAACTTAATTGACGCTTTTTTGTAAAAGAAAAGTTACAAAAGTCTAAGGGGCCCGCTGGGACCCTTATATCCAATAGTATAATTTTGAAATTATATTGAAGCTTTTTTTTAACAGAAAAAGTTACAAAAGTCTGGGGAGCCCACTACTGGGCCCCTAATTCCCGATAGTATAATTTTGAAATTCAATTGACGCTTTTTTTAAAGAAAAAGTTACAAAAGTCTAACGGGCCCACTGGGCCCCTAATTCTCCATAGCATAATTTTTAAATATAATTTACGCTTTTTTGTAACAGAAAAAGTTACAAAAGTCTGAGGGGCCCACTGGGCCCCTAATTCCCGATAGTATAATTTTAAAATTCAATTGACGTTTTTTTTAAAGAAAAAGTTACATAAGTCTAAGGGGCCTACTGGACCTCTGATTTCACATAGCATAATTTTGAAATTTAATTGACGCTTTTTTGTAAAAGTGAAAGTTACAAATGTCTAAGGACCCTACTGGGCCCCTAATTCCCGATAGCATAACTTTGTAATTCAATTGACGCTTTTCTGTAAAAGAAAAAGTAACAAAAGTCTGAGGGGCCCACTGGGCCCTTAATTCCCGATAGTATAATTTTGAAATTCAATTGACGTTTTTTCAACAGAAAAAGCTAAAAATGTCCAAGGGGTCCACTGGGCACCTAATTCCCGATAGTATAATTTTAAAATACATAATTGACGCTTTTTTAAAAAGAAAAAGTTACAAAAGTCAAAGGCGCCCAATGGTCCCCTAATTGCCAATAGCATAATTTTGAAACTTAATTGACGCTTTTTTGTAAAAGAAAAGTTACAAAAGTCTAAGGGGCCCGCTGGGCCCCTTATACCCAATAGTATAATTTTGAAATTATATTGACGCTTTTTTTAACAGAAAAAGTTACAAAAGTCTGGGGAGCCCACTACTGGGCCCCTAATTCCCGATAGTATAATTTTGAAATTCAATTGACGCTTTTTTTAAAGAAAAAGTTACAAAAGTCTAACGGGCCCACTGGGCCCCTAATTCTCCATAGCATAATTTTGAAATATAATTTACGCTTTTTTGTAAAAGAAAAAGTTACAAAAGTCTGAGGGGCCCACTGGGTCCCTAATTCCCGATAGTATAATTGTAAAATTCAATTGACGTTTTTTTTAAAGAAAAAGTTACATAAGTCTAAGGGGCCTGCTGGGCCCCTAATTCCCGATAGTATAATTTTGAAACTCAATTGACGTTTTTTTTTAAAGGAAAAGTTAAATAAGTCTAAGGGGCCTACTGGGCCCCTAATTTCACGTAGCATAATTTTGAAATTCAATTGACGCTTTTTTGTAAAAGTAAAAGTTACAAATGTCTAAGGAGCCTACTGGGCCCCTAATTCCCGATAGCATAACTTTGAAATTCAATTGACGCTTTTCTGTAAAAGAAAAAGTTAAAAAAGTCTGAGGGGCCCATTGGGCCCTTAATTCCCGATAGTATGATTTTCAAAATTCAATTGACGCTTTTTTTTTAAAGAAAAAGTTACAAAAGTCTAACGGGCCCACAGGGCCCCTAATTCTCCATAGTATAATTTTGAAATATAATTGACGCGTTTTTGTAAAAGTAAAAGTTACAAATGTCTAAGGGGTCCACTCTTCACTTAATTCCCGATAGTATAATTTTGAAATTCAATGGACGCCCTTTTTTAAAGAAATAGTTACACACGTCTAGGGCGCCCACTGGGCCCCTAATTCCTCATAGCCTATTTTAAAATCTAATTGACGCTTTTTTGTAAAAGTAAAAATTACAAATGTCTAAGGGGCCCACTGGGCCCCTTATTCCCGATCACATAATTTTTAAATATAATTTACGCTTTTTTGTAAAAGAAAAAGTTACAAAGGTCCGAGGGGCCCATTGGGCCCTTAATTCCCGATAGGATAATTTTGAAATTCAATTGACGCTTTTTTTCAAAGAAAAATTCTGAGGGGCTCACCGGGCCCCTTATTTCCCATAGCATAGTTTTGAAATATAATTGACGCTTTTTTGTAAAAGAAAAAGTTACAAAAGCCTGAGGGGCGCACTGGGCCCCTAATTCCCGATAGCATAGTTTTGAAATATAATTTACGCTTTTTTGTAAAAGAAAAAGTGATGAAAAGCTGAGGGGCCCACTGGGCCCCTAATTCCCGATAGTATAATTTTAAAATTCAATTGACGCTTTTTTGTAGAGAAAAAGTTACACAAGTCTAAGGGGCCCACTGGGCCTCTAATTCCCGATAGTGTAATTCTAAAATTCAATTGCCGCTTTTTTTTAAAGAAAAAGTTACAAAAGTTTCTAATTTCCCATAGAATAATTGGGAAATTTAATTGACGCTTTTTCGTAAAAGAAAAAACTACAAAAGTCTGAGGGGCCCACTGGGCTCCTAATTCCCAATACTATAATTTTGAAACTCAATTGACGCTATTTTTAAAAGAAAAAGTTACAACATTCTAAGGGGCCCACTGGGCCCCTAATTCATCAAAGCCAATTTTGAAATCTAATTCACGCTTTTTTGTAAAAGTAAAACTTACAAATATCTAAGGGGCCCACTGGGCCCCTAATTCCCGATCATGTAATTTTAAAATATAACTGACGCTTTTTTTTAAAGAAAAAGTACCCCGACCCTCGTGACCCCTAGGTCATGGCCTACAGGTTAATCCGGCACTGACTACGAAGATTTTATAATGAAATTTCTGCTGCAAGCAGTGTAACCGTCTACGTCCTACGACTCTATACGCCTACGCCCTACGGCCTACGCCAATGGCCATCGAAAAATGTGAGACGACCCCATGCCGCGTCCGTAAGATTGACTTTCGTCACGGTAATAAAGATCCAATACATTTCAACGACAAAATATAAACTTTAACAACAATAAATAATGAAAATGTTAAAGTAAAGCGATTTTGTTATTTAATTTTTTAGAATAATATTCACCAGTGGGCAAAAAAATGAAGGATGTCCTAGAGACGTCTCCGGGACATCCCTAAGACTTCTTTTGGAACATGTCTTTTGGACATCCTAGATATGCTCTTAAGACGTCTAATGTCAGTACGAAAGATGTCCAGAGAACGTCCTATGTCTTTAAGACGTCTTTATGAAATCCTTAGGGCATTGGACGTCTTAGAGACGTTTATTGGACTGACATTGGACGTCCTACGAACGTACTAAGGACGTTCTTGGGATGTTAATGGTTTTGTGCCCACTGGGACGCTTTATTACATGCTGCAACCTAGAAGGTTGCAACCTTCGATAATTAGAAGCGGAGAACGTGACTTTGTTTATTATTGTTTATAGCAGAATAAGTTATTATTTTACCTCAAAGTAGCTGACGCCAATTTTTTACACAAGACTTACACTATTGATGTACTAATTTTGAGAACACCTTCTTTTGAATTGCTAAAGATACAACAGGTGAAAGAAAAAATGGGAAAAAGAAGGAAAAATGCACATAAGTTGATAAATACAAACATTTGAATAAAATATTCCTTACTAATGTTGGAGTGCACCTGTAAAGGAGTATCTTTTCTCTCTTGAAAATTTTCGAAAAAATGACTTGCTATAAAAAAACAGCATTTTATTGTTCTGGTATTTCTTTAATAGATGTTTTCTCTAAATGCATCAATTTTATGAAAAATGATATAATAATGAGAATATGCATCTCTGGGAGTAGTCCAACTTTTGTTTGAAACTTTTTCCTGTAAAATCAACATCAAGAAATTTTGCCTGAATTTCCAGTGGCTTTGCCACCTGGCGCAGCACGAACAGCCAATGGCTGATCTACGTTGGCACAACTTTCGCATTGCATCGCGATAATCGGCGAGCAATGTGCAGGTGCTATTTCTAATGTCATATATCTCCTACCATCCTGCACGTACACAATTTTCATACATATAGTCACGCGTTAATGAGCTATAAAAATTGGAACCTTTCTTGCCAGCCCCTGGCTGACCGAACGAACGGAGCGGATACGCTACAGCGTATCCTTATAGTATCCACATCGTATCCTCTCCGTATCATGCAAGAAAAACTCATTTAAAAAGGAAGATGAACATTTCACTTGTTGAAATTCGGATTCTACGTGAAATTTTGCGTTAAAAGGTCACGGAGTAATCGCAATAGTTTTTCTTGCATCATTAAAAACTTTAAAAAAATATAATACTTATCGATAACGTGGGCTCAAGGCGACTTCAAACGCATCGTCGACGGATAACGCCTATTGACGACTACTGAACGACGATGCGTTTGAAGTCGCCTTCAGCGCACGTCATCTATAATTATTATATTTTTTAAAAGTTTTTAATGTAACAAGAAAAACTATTGCGATTACTTTGTGACCTTTTAACTCAAAATTTCACGTAGAATCCGAATTTCAACAAGTGAAATGTTAATCTTTCTTTTTTAATGAGTTTTTCTTGCATGATACGGAGGGGATACGATGTGGATACTATAAGGATACGCTGTAGCGTATCCGTTCCGTTCGTTCGGTCCGCCAGGGCTAGGCCGCGACCGCTCACCTCTTCCACTCACAAGGGGGGTTAGGTTGGTGTCCGGCTCCGATTTTTTTGTTACTTTGCAGGTGACAAGAGAATCCCAGACTATGCAAAAAAAAAAAAAATTTGGGCAAACGTTCACATTTAGGGGTTGAAATCACCCCGTCTATATTTTTGAGTCTTTCAGTGTTTTAAAATGTAACATTTTTTTTATTTATTGTTTTTATACAAAATTGTTCTAATTGATTGATTTCATAAATTAATTAATTAATAATTGATTACAATATTAGCGTGAGTTGTAAAAACACTTACCCCATAGAGTATCATAATTTAGAAAATCTACCCATTGAATGCTTCGCCATATGACATATAGTTTAAGATTTTGGACTTTGTTGCTGAATGAATGAGAAATATATTTATTAATATAACATTTCTGGAAGCAATGGATTAAAATATTTGGTTTGGACAATCAATAATAATATAACTGATTTTTTGTTAACGATGGCACTTGTTCTTATATTAATAAACCCTTGTTATGTAAAACCACCCCTAAAAAACTTTTTATGTTTTGTTTAGCAGGCAATTTTATTGATGATACATATAACAGAATTGTTTAAAGAATTTTTTTAACAGAGTTCTGTTATATGTATCATCATTAAAATTGCCTGCTAAACAAAACATAAAAAGTTCTTTAGGGGTTGTTTTTACATAACAAGGGTTTATTAATATAAGAACAAGTGCCATCGTTAACAAAAAATCAGTTATATTATTATTGATTGTCCAAACCAAATATTTTAATCCATTACTTACAAACATGTTATATTAATAAATATATTTCTCATTCATTGATAATATTAAAGGGGTGGATGACACCTAATTTAGGGGTTATTTCGAATAACACTTATGGTTCTTAATAGAATTTAATATCAAAACAAGATGTTTTGATATAAATGCAGCAACAAAGTCCAAACTCTTAAACTATATGTCATATGACGAAGCATTCTAGGGGTGAATTTTCTAAATTATAATACTCTATGGGGTAAGTGTTTTTACAACTCACGCTAATATTCTAATCAATTATTAATTAATTTATTTATTAAACTAATCAATCAATTAGAACAATTTTGTGTAAAAACAATAAATAAAAAACAATGTTACCTTTTAAAACACCAAAAGACTCAAAAATATAGAAGGGGTGATTTCAACCCCTAAATGTGAACGTTTGCGCAAATTTTTATTTTTTTTTCATAGTCTGGGATCCTCTTTTCACCTGCAAAGTAACAAACAAATCAGCGCCGGACACCAACCTAACCCCCCTTGTCAGCCCTGCCAGCAAGGCATTTTTACGTTCGTCATCATAAGTCGAACCCCTCAGGTGACAATTGTCCTTATCCCTATCATGTTGCCATTTGTGTGTGGGTTTACCGTCTATTAAGCTTGAGACCATTTTGATTTCATCATATGTGACGTCACATGCCTATTCTAGGCAAATTTACGATACTTTTGTTGCCAGGGGAGAGCGGGGCACGGGTGGCACCCTAACTTTAAGTGCATTTTTTAACATTAATAGTATTTTTTACACTGTCAAAAAAAGAAGCAACAAATAAAATGAATGTTTATAAATGAAATTCAATTCGAATAAAAATTTTAAACGAACGCGTTTAATTTGTAGAAATAAAAATAAGCAGGCGTCAAAGTGGGGCACAGAAGATCTCTGCGGGGCAGGCAATGTCATCCAGGTGGGGCATAAATGGAACGGTAAACTCGCGAATTTATTATAGCTAAAGAGATGAAATGTTAATATTTAAATGTGCGATCTAAAATTTAATAATAAAATATATTAATATTTATATATTAATATTAACGAAGTTGTTTTAAAGATGACTTTAAGTTACATACATCATGCAAATGGTAAATTATTATTTACGTAAAATGGTTCATAGAGGTACCATCTCCTTTTGAAATGACCACAGCTATTCCCTCTAAACACAGCTTAGAACGGCGCTAGTGTGACATGTCGTGCCCCACCTCGATACTTTTTTTATTTTTTACATAACTATTTAACTACATGTTTGAGAGAAGTGATTAAAAAAAAGAAATTAAAGTTCGAGATTCAAACTTTACAATAGACCCAGTTTTAAGGACTATTGATACTTATTTTTCCTTTTCACGAACGTTCGAAGTTCGATGGCGCATCCGATTTTTATGCTCCAAATTTAAATCACTAGAATTTTATTTCATTTTTTACAAAATAACAAATTAATTGGTTTCGAATACAATGCATACAAATGCATACATATATGCATTTAGCAGATGCCAATAAAAAAGAAATTGATTTTGTTTACTCGTTTTACAAGTTTTTAGAGGGGTGCCCAGAGCTTATCCGCCCTGACGTCAGTGGCCCGCTTTCCCCTATAAATATTAAACTTGAAACCATTTTTTGCAAAGATATCGTATGTACCAGCGAATGACTGAAACATAAACTTTTTAATTCCGTTTATTTAGAAATTCCAACATTATTTTGTAGACTTTTCTAACATATTAAACTATAGGGTGACCAGATGGTTTGATCGGAAAAATTATCCCACTTCTCACCCCTTTCAACCTGTAATTTCCCCCATCATGATAGAATTTATCTTAAGGTGCGTTATTTAAAAAACAGGGTCGCTATAAAATATTAATTTTGAAATTCCCTAACTATCCCTGACCAATTATTCATTTAAATTTTCAACCAATAAGACTCATTTTCTACCACGATGGAAAAGAAGTTGCACAAAAGTTAAATTTTTAACAAAATACATGAATTTTCAACAAAATAGTTGAGCTTTTAACTAAAGAAATTATTTTTCAACTAAAATTAGGAATCTCTAACTAAAAAAATGAATTTTCAATAAAGAAGATTAATTAAAAGACGAATTTTACACCCAGTGGCGGATTTTCCATATAGGCTGCAGCCTAGGGCGACAAAATTTAGGGGCGGCAGAATTTTCGTGCGATATATTTTCAAAAATGTCGAATTTTTTCTACACAGATGCAGCCTGAGCGTGGTGGAAAAAATTGTCATGAAGAGCGACTGAAAATATTGATTTTTGATTGGGCAGCAAATACCTAAATCCGCCACTGTTTACAACAAAATACCTGAATTTTCAACTAAAAAAGATCCATTTTAAACACAAAATGGAATAGTTAAAAAAATTAATTTTTAACCATAAAAAAGCATTTTCAAGGAAATAGTTAAATTATCAACCAAATAAATGCATGGTCAACCAAAAAGATGAATTTTTCACCAAAAATATTCTACCAAAAAAAGACCAATTTTCAACAAAACGCATGAATTTGCAACCAAATAGTTGAATTTTCAACAAAATAGTTAAATTTTTAAGCAAAGAAACATATTTTCAAGTACAATGATAAATCCTCAATAAAAAAAATTAAATTTTAACCAAATAGTTGAATTTTCAACCATAGAGATTACTGTTCTACCAAGAAAGATGAATTTTCAACTAAAAGAAGATAAATTTTCAACCAAAAATGGAATAGCTATATTTTCAGTTAAAAACTCAATTTCTAACACAAAAAAGTTAAAAAATTAATTTTCATCCAATTAAAAATGAATTTTCTATGAAATTGTTCAATTGTCAACAATAAAAGTTTGCAACCAAGCATTTTCATCCAAAATGTGGAATTTTCTACAAAACAGTTAATTTTCAACAAAAAGATTGACTTTTTTGTTTTTTACAAAATTGTTAAATTTTGAATAAAAGAATAAAATTTTATGTTGATTCCCTGAGTTTATGAATTATACAAATAAATTTTTCGAGGTCAAAATTGTTACTAAAATAATTGAATACAATCTGTAAAATGTGTTAATTATTTTAAATACTTTTCAGAATCTCATTTTTTAGGAATTTCCGTGTTTTTTCTTTCTTTTTAAATATCAGTAAAATTCCACACATGCCTAGTTTTTGAAATAGAATTGAAGTCATAATGAGACCATGCATTAAAAATCGCGAATTTTCGTTTTCGGGCCTGAAAAATCAGGACATGTGCTGATAAATTAGGACGTCTGGTCACCCTATGTTAAACTGAATCAAGTTTTTAAATATTATTGAATTATGAAAAAAATATATCACTTACCAGCATCCAATGTTTTTTTATTTGAAAACGCACACTTTTGATCTGAAACTCGCATATATTTTATAAAGTTTTGTTCAGTCCCTTATAAATAAAATACGGTTTATTTTGAAAACATTTTTTAAATGTTGCATTTATTGACATAGCATATTTTCAAATTATTCAAATATATTCCATACCTATACAATGAAGTAATTAAACTCTTTACTTTTACTTGATAGTAAATTCGAAATAATATTCTTTTCTTCTAATTATTTTATTATTTATATTACTATATCATCATTTATTCAGTACTCGGTAGGCAAATAACTAAAAAAAGTCTGTTTATACAACATCTTTTAGTAGTTTGCAGGCAATTTTATATATTGAATATACAAAAATACTTGTAATCAAAACTCAAAATTATTATTTGAAAATATATTTTCTAATCAGCATCTAATTCCTATATATATATAATATACTTAAATTGTTATTCAAATTAATTTTACAATGTTATTCATTAACGCCCTACACTTTTTAACATCAACTAAAAATGGGTTGCTTAATATTTTCGAAAAGACATAATTCAATAAAATAAATAATACTATCTACATAACATTATACTAATTTCTATATTACATTTATTTAAAAAAATGTTATCTAGTATATGCATTAATGTAAAATTACTCGTATAAAACATAATAAATAATCTATTATGCAGAAAAAAAGTCGATAACGCTTTCTTAAAGCGAGCGCAGACTAATTATGTATCTCAGTTCACTTTGTTAAACATAAAAATGAATCAAGCATTTTGCATCACATGCCGCGGACCTACTTTATAGGGACTCTGAACTTCCTCAATTCCGACCATTATTATCAAACAAGGATTCGTCATAATTGGACAGGAAAAAAGCACTTCAAACAAAATTAAAAAAAAACAACTAATTTCTAGCCTTCCAAACGAAAAAAAAAGAACAGGACACACAAATTCCAAAACTTATTCTGCAAAGAATCAAAACTTAAAAGATTTTGAAAATGAAAGCCTTCAAATTCGTTAAATAAAATAAAATAAAAATAAAAATTTTGAATATAAAAGAAAGAAAAAATATTACTCTGAAACAAATTCGAAACCGTGATCATGGATTTACTCGACAAACGCAAATCAGCAAAATCCACGACTACAAACAATTTCCTTCAGAGTATTTATTAAAAATAAAATTTTCTTTTGTCCTCTAAAATCTGAAAGAGTAAGGAATGATAATCTGTGATGGTGAGTGTGGTGTTGGTCATGCAGGCACAACGTTCAGATTTGAAATGATGATACGTAAACTTTATTTCGTAAGATTCGTATGTATGTTTGTAGGTAGGTAGGTATGTATGTATAAATATATACACATATATGTATAACTCTTATGTCTCCTTCACGTTACTATTCTACGCTTGCAATAAGATTAGGGCTTACGACTAAAAAACAACAAGAAAACAAAATACATCCCCAATAGTTTAGTCCCACTCGCGCGCTCACGCGTGCTAAACAGTACATATTGGATTAGTGTACAGCCAGGAAAATTCAAGGCAGTGAGTATATTTCTTCGAATTGCAATATTCATCGACCGTCAGCCGACAGAACTAACTCGCATTGTTTTCCTCATTCTGGAATTCCATAAACTTCACCGATCCAAAATACATTACCGAAAGATCAAAAAACGTTCCAACAATCTCTCCTAGAGTGCTACTTTTGTCTTTTCATCAGTTAAGATCCTGGAATCTCTCATACGTATCCATTGAACGACAACACCGACACTTTTGCAAATTGAAAAAAAAAGAAACACTCACACAACTGAAATGCATACGAAGAGAACAGTTGATCGACGTACAGAAAATTTAAAAGCAATTCCATTGACTTTTTAACTTGTCTCTCTGGTCGTTTTTTGAAATACGAATTATTCCAAAGCGAGCCCTAAACCTCAATTCATGAAAAAATACTATCGCTAATAAATATCGCCCAACAGCTTTACCAGTCGCAGCAATAGTATTTCATCAAGTAAAATTGGTCTGTCTTAAAAATTGCCTAATAAAATTGAGACTAGAGAGTTCGCTTTGAAATAAACGCAAGAGCCATTTTCGGTCGCCAGTAAGAAACAGTGTCGAGGGCACGAAGAATTTTTGGGACGCCTGGGGTATTATGAAAATTGGAAATCGCCATGTCTTTCAGACCTAGGCTTGTGATGATCGAACAATTCTTGATTGAAGAAGACAACCGAGACATGCAGAACGATGTCCTTGTTTCGTGAGAACGACGAGAACTCGAGGGATAAAAATAATAAATAGAGAAGCACACTTGTTCAATGTACAATCGCCGTAACCGATGCACTGGGCATACGCGTTTCATATATTACAAAAGGGAAAGGGAGGTGGAGGTGAGATTCGAAAGATGTTCTCAGGAGCGAGGTGGATTCGTGGGGGGATAGTCGCTTTTACGTTTCATTCGTCTTTAAATAGGTCATTAAATCACTATTTACGAAAATTCATAATAAAAAAAGTAGTAACTCTATATTCGGTATTTCAGTAATAATTGTAATAATCATTATTATACTCCATAGCTTTGTATAGTATCGCCTATCGAATAATTAATTCATAGAGTTATTTCATATTGTAGATCAAGATCTACTTTATATTCAATGTATTCGATAATATAAAAAACAAATTGTATGATATATATTTATATATATAATATAGCGTTGTATCATTCACCTCTTCGTACATTTATAGTAAATTGCTAAAGAATGCGTCGCGTACCAGGGCGAAAGAAACAAGCCAAAAGATCAAGTCGATTTTTCTGACTTCTTTCTTCGTGAAAGTATCAGTTATTTAAAAACTTGATAAAATGTCGATTGCGATGCTGTGAGCTTCCAAATGTTTTCTAAAGAGGGGGATGTTTATTGAATTTTTCTTGTTATGTGATACTTGGCACCTGGTACGCACAGCATTCGAACGTCCGCACTTAAAGAATTTACTACCACAAAAGGTACACCACTTTCAAATTTACAACACTGCCCTAAACACAGCCATACTAAGCCAAATACTTTTGGGTTGTCATTATGATTACTTTACTATTAAAATCGTTCATTAATCTATGTTCATTTCGACGCGTATCTTCCATCTCGCGCGGCTAAAAAAGTCAAGTGATCTCAGGTCTCGATTCTCGAAAGTGAAGATACCGTGGAAAAGGAAAAGCTGTGAAAACGCGTCGCTTAAAAATTCTCCAAAGAATGATAATAATTTAAAGTTAATTGGCTTAAAAATTCGATGCGAATGTCCGCGACAGGAAAGATAGGACGACTTGATTTAGAAATTTTGAGAAAACTCAAGTATCGCGACCACTGATCCACCTCGCATTGTATGTTACAAGCGGCCGAGGCTCCCAACGTATTCGCAGCGCATCGAAGTACTTCACCGTGCGTTTGCGTACAGGAAAAATTTGTTTGCGAATTTAACGCAACGCAAGCGGGCACACGTTGGACGTGCGTTGCAAACTAGCTGAATAAAAATGCGATCACGATAACGCTAAAATTACGTTAGTTACGTTTTGTCCGTTAGTAGAACTCCTGATTACATCTAATCAGCTATAGTTTACTTACAGTTGATTACTTTTCCGCGAGATTTACTCGAAATGCCAGGAGATTTCGAGACAACCTCGCGCTTTACACTTAAAATCATTTAAATAGATCATTAAGAAAAGCGGAGGCGAATATTACACTTAGAAATTACTATGATACAGCACTGGCATAGTGAAGTAGCTTGTGTAACTGTCGGTCCCCTTCACGATTTCAAATATTACAATATGTTCTCTCGATTTGTCATAATGAATTCATAATCGACAAGTAAATTAATAATAATAGCTATTATCATTACCATTACGTGCAATAATAATAATGATAATAATAATAATATAGTATGTACAGAGCGTTGCGAAAAGGACCCGTTCGGCTACGTTTACGTAGTACGTTTTGATTCGACTGTACACGCGGGACCTTTCGGTTTAAAAAAAAAACTCTTCAAAATTAACACGATTTATAAATCATCCCTCGCTAGCGATTACAGCAGCCTGTTGAAATAATTTCATATTTTTGGTTACATCATCGTTTCCACTTGTTTCGATCGGAGATATCAAGTTCTCCAAAGTCCCCCAGAGCTCTCGACTTTTTCAACTTCACAGAGCTAAGTACAGCCCCGGCTTTGTAACAACTTGATTAACTTAGATTAACGTCGCTTAACTCGGCTCTAAATTCTTTTATCCTTTACCTTACTTAAATACAAGGTATCATTCCTCTCATACACGCATCTTTGTTATATCTTTGCTTTTTTGTCTCGTTCATAATCATAATGGTAATAACTGCATATTCGCTACAGTAGTATTTGAACTATTAATATTAATTAACGTTAAGTATACACAACACATTTGTACGATTTCACTTAGCCTGCGCGGGCAGCAGCAAGGAAGGGGGAGAAATAGTCTTTCGGTCTCCTCTTAATCTTAGTCTTTCGAGTATCACCCGGATTAATCGGGCCACAGCAACCGGAACGGGGGAGGGGAAGTTTTTGGGGAGGAGAACTATTGAGTTCGTCGTCAACACGATACGCGGAGTAGAGTCCTTGCTCGCTTCCACGATTTATATTTTGGTTCGTTCCAACACCTTGGCTCGGAGAATTAACGCGCACCTATTTATTTCGTTCGCTCGCACGCATGCGCGCGCGCAGGGGAACGCTGCAATCTGGATTTCATCCCTGATTCTTTCAATGATATACAAATCTACAATAACCGCGCTCCATTGGAAATACCCTTCTCCCTTAATCTAGGATAGGAGAAGTCTGAGAATAATTCTCTTTGCGATAACGCAGGCACCTCGAACGTGAGCAGCGACCGTATTTCCCAACGGTATTGAATGGCAATGGCCACTCCGACTTACATCAAATCAATTCATGATACTAACAGTCACTACAACCTTTCTACGAACTTTGTTAATTGGTCTTGTGGCGTCATTTGCGGCATTTCACTCGAGTCCGTGCCACTCGTGGGGGGAGGTGCTGGTGATGAATGGTGTGGCATACTGGAAGGATGACCGGAGGGCAGCATCATTTCACTAGGACCACCCAATTCGTGTGCGGGTGAATGGGTCGGCGTTCCGTGAGGTTGATGGTGGTGCGGCGAGGGCACGGGACCAGATCGTGGGGAAGGAACTGGCTGATTTCGCGGCGATGGTACTGGCCGTGGAGAAGGATTCGGCTGTGGCGATCGAATTGGAGGCGGAGATCGAACCGACTGCATCAACTGCTGCTGCACAGATATTCCTGGAGGCCCCATCACGCCTTGCGGAGAGGGCACAGGAGGAGGAGTGGGTTTCAAACCCGGTTGACCGTATCCTTGCTCATTAAAAGCATTGTAATCTGGAATGAAAGGCACTGGTTAATAATTATTTGTCCGAGTTCAGAAAAGATCTTTCAGGAGTGGTATAAAAGATTAATGTAACAATGAGTTAGGATAAGCTCACGATTTTTCTAAAAGTGAACACCAGAAAAGCTTGAGTAAGCTTATCAACTTAGCTCCAGTTCAATTTAAGCACATTTTTACAGGCCAACTTCTATATATAAATGCTTAAAATAAAAAGGCTTATGACCAAGTTCAAATAAAAAATGTGCCGTTTTAAATTTCACAAATTAAATTGTTTATATACAACTTTGGCGAAAATATTAATCAGAGCAAATTCATTTTTACATATTCTCAAGAATGGTTAAATTAATAATAATGGTAATAATATAAGAGCGAAAAATTCTGTTTCTTCAGAGCTGATGAGATTCGAAGATTTAGTTCTGAATATTGCAATTTTGTTGCACAATTTGACTTTTTTAAGTTTACGTTTTTTTTTAATGTACTTTCAAAAAATTCGTTCAAATTTGATCGTAAACTCTGTTCCGAAAAAGGTTTATTTTAATACTATAATAAATTCTTGACCTTCTGAATATTTTGAATCCACACAGTAAAATAATAATAAAATTGAGACTTTTAAATGGACCAGTCTATGATATAGTAATTGTAGCACCCATAAAAAGAACTTTTTAGTGTTGAAACTTCGTCAAACTCTTCAAGCATAAAGTTCTACCAAAATGATGAATTAAACTACAAAACTCTGAATCTCATTTTAATTTGGAAAACTAATCGTTGTAGCCTACTTATCCTATATTTTAAATTTAGAAAAAATAGAAACATTAGCTATATTACAAATTAATTTCAGTATCATTAAACACCCGAAAGAAATAATTAGCAAGCAGGAAACACTGAGACTGGATAAACTGGAACATTTTTTTTTAATTCCGGCTTAATGCCACTTTCGAATATTAGTGCAAAAACTAGTTTTCTTTTTAATTATTTTGAACACATCAATTTGAAAATTAAATTTGGTTTCCTTTTAGCTTGAGTGGATATTTCATACACTTGACGGTATTTTTTTTAAAGTTTGATTTGAAAGAATTTTTGGAAGTGTATCTTGGGTTAAATAAAACTGCAGTTGAAAGATATCATGACAGAACCATGTAAGTGCCAAGAGAATTTTTTTCAGGAGAGAAAAAAAAATTGTAACATGAAAAAACTTTCTTTTTTAAAATTGAATTTTTACACTCTAATTAACATAAACGATATCAGTGAAAAACCAGAGACATGTTACGATTTTTCATTATGTACACTTTTTTCAAGAACCCCGCCCAAAATACTTGAGAAAATGTCTTTCTGTTGGATTTTACTGACATTTATTTTGTAGTTTATGAAACTAGAAGAAGTTTCCCACGAGGACTTGTACCAGTTATGACTAGCTTTTTTATGGGCCGGATCCTTTTCAAAACTTTTAACCAGTTAACTAGTAGGCTCGAAATCGACGCTATGTGCCAAAACTGGTAGAAGCAAATAATTCCGTATTCATCATTAGACTTCATTTCCTAAAGGTTTTCTTTTACGTCGCTGATGACGAATCCGGGGTCGAAATTGAGAAATTCAAAATGGCGGATTCAATATAGCGGACTAAAATGCAAAAATCACGCGACTCAATGAAAGGCAGTACTAAAGAGTTTTTTTAAGTTGCTGATGACTATTCTACTATATTATCAGCTATTTTGAATTTTTCAATTTTGACTTGGGATTCGTCATCAGCGACCAAGAAAACCACTTAGTACTGACTTTCAGTCAAATCACGTGACTTGCATTTTAGGTTACCATATTTGATCCGCCACATTGAATCCGCCATTTTGAATTTCTCAATTTTGACCCCGTATTTGTCATCAGCGAACAAAAAACTAGGGCATACCAATTTTTTTTTAAATCCATTGAGTTTTGTGGCAGTTATTCCAAGTGCGCATATATGCGTCATTACCAGTTTTGTCACAGATTTTTCTGCGCATATATGCGTCATTACCAGTTAACTGGTTAAAAAAAATATTTGTTCATAAAATCAATTGAAAATCAATAGCGCAAAGACTAAGACAATTTAAAAAAAAAAAATTCATTTTGAATTGTTTAAAAATGCCATACGGAAAAACTAATAACACTATTTGATTATGCTAAAAAATAAGAGTGTATGTGTTTCACCAATTCTTTATGGACTTAATTAATGACTTAGTATAAAGAGCAATTACAATAAGAATTTATACTTGAACACGTTGTTTAAATCAATTTTTCGTATACAATTTAAAAATCAAATTTAAGGCACAACAACGTGCGGTGGAATTTTAGAAAATTTTTAAGCCAATAAAACGTGTTTTGATAAAAGCGGCACTCACATGCTTATGTCGTGAATCCCTTCAGTTTTTGTTATCCTTCGCAATTTAAAGGCTTACGGGCAAATTTGGAATCTTTACATTATGGCTTTAGAAATTTAGGCATATGTAACTGTTATTCCGTAAAAAAATTCTGCAAGACATTTCTTAAACTCCATGATCAAAAACCACTATTTTTTGCAAAATAACCGAAAAATAATAGAAATTTAACTCAATTCAAGAGAAATACAAATTTGATATTCTGTACATCCACTTCCTTAAAAGTTAGAGAACCTTAGATTATGAACTCTTAAGTTTCTATCAGATATAAAAAGGAAATTGTAATCTTCTTCAAATTTAAATAAGTTAATAAAACTTACTCATCGAAGGCGGCCTGATTGGCCTTTGCAGGCCGTAAGGTGGTGCAGGTGGTTGCGTAAAAGGTTGTTGCTGCTGCTGCTGTTGTTGTTGTTGCTGCTGTTGTTGCTGCTGTTGCTGCATTTGTTGCTGTCTCTGCAAAACTAACATGTGCTGCTGTTGCTTGTACCATTGCTGTTGTTGCTGCTGCTGCACACTGGGTCCTTGGGTAGGTTGCTGTTGCTGGCCAATCATCATTTGCGCTCTGCCCTGTTGCTGCTGCTGTTGTTGCTGCTGCTGTTGTTGTTGCTGCTGCTGTTGATGGTGCTGTTGCTGCTGTTGTTGAGACAACATATGCTGCAGGCCTTGCTGTTGCTGTTGCGGCTGACTAGAACCCAGTGGGCCAACTCCTCCCCCATGCTGTCCAGATTGCTGCTGAAGGGCAAGTACCTTTTTTTATTAGATGCGTTAGAAAGCTTTTGAAAGTTTTGGGACGCATGGGCATTATTATTAGCGAATTGTGCAATATAATACATAAGAAAGTAAACATATGAAACATATAAAAAAGAACACAATAATATAAAACGATTTTTACATTTTAGTTTTTGTAGGACAGGTGACTGACCTGAATCGACAAGATGTCAAATCAGGTTAATTATCCTGCCAATTTAATCTAGCGACTATAATAAGGCGATACTTTTAAAAAAACAAAGCATCATCATATCATCGCGCTCAAGAATCTAGTTCAGAAACTAATATGATAAAAGAAATTGCACACTGTAGAAGCAGAAAAAATTAACGAATTTATAGAGTACACACCTGCCGTTGCTTAATGAATGCAGCCATAAGAGACGGATTACTCTTGAGAATATGGAGTATTTGGTTTTGTTGCTCAGGAGTATTCGGACTTTTAAGGGTGGCCATAAGCTGCTGGTATGCTCGGTTGTGTAGCGAGGATGTACCTCCTGGTCCAACCTGACTAACTTGACCAACAGGTCCGCCCATAACTCCAGGTTGTCGAGGCATCTGGCCGCCAATTCCCATTCCGGGCTGACCTTGGTGCTGCTGTTGTTGCTGCTGCTGTTGTTGCTGCATTAACTGCTGCGGCGTTTGTTGCCTCAAACCTTGACTCTGTTGCATCACCGCATTTGGTTGGTACCTAAAAACAGAATTAAGAAAACCATTCGTAAGAAAATTAGGTGAAAATAAAAGTTTTCTTGTAATAAGCTTCGAGTAGCCCCGCGGCATTAAGAAAAGTCTCAAACGTAGCTTGTTTGGTTAAAACACAGCAAACACAGTAGCCGCAACAATAAAAATAAAATAAATAATACCTTGGTGTCCACTGGTCCATGGAAATGAGATGCGTACTTCCGGGATTAGCCATAGGGACCGGCATTTGTCTCTGCATTGGAGGTGGAGGCATTACACTACCACCCTGGCCGCCGACACCAACACCGACGCCAACTCCTCCTCCAGGAGTCACTTTTCCGTAGCCCACATGAGGAGCTTGTTGCCTTGCCGCTTCCTCCTGAACCTGCTTAACGACTTGGAGAACGTGTGCAGGTGGAGTTTGCGTACCAGGCTTCAAACCGATTCCAGATTGATGGGGAGATGGCAAATTCGTGGGACTCATGCCAGGCTTCATCGCGACTCCGGCACTCATACTGGCGTTCGAACTCTGCTGCGCACTTTGTATTGCTCCAACTGGGCCTGTCGGTCTGGTATTCATCACAGCCATTCTCCTCCTACAAAGAGACGATTTCATTTAGAATATATGTAGAATATGTTAGAACTCGCACTTGGTTAAAACCGAGAGGTTGATCACTCTTGAAATTTGATATGCAAACCTTCGTGAAATCTTTGAAATCCTTTGAAATTTTTTCAATCTTTGTGAGATCATTGAAATCTTTATAAAATTATTTAAATATTCGTGAATTCATTGAAATCTTTATAAATTCTCGAAATCTTTGAAAGCTTTAACAATTTGTGAAAACTTTGAAATCCTTGAAATCTTTGTGAAATCTTTGAAGTCTGGTGTACACTCAAAAAGTCGAGCGTTCAACTCCTCCGTTAAGATCAATTTATTTTGTTGCTTAATTATCCTATGTTAACATTTAGAGTGAAATGAAAACATTAGCTTAAATTTAAGCATTGATGTTTGTCTCATTAGACACCAGAATGCTGTGTTTCGCAGACAGGTAACACTGAGACACTAGAAATTTCAGATTTCACAGCCCTAAATGCTCAAAAACAGGGGAAATAGGCTGATTTTTCACGAAAATAGGGAAATAATATGGAATAATAGGGGTTAGATAAGTTTCCAACCAAAAAAAAGGAATCGTTAATTTTCAGTTAAAAAAAAGTATAATTTAAAAAAAGAATATACAAATTTTTAACAAAATAATTGAATTCTCAACCAAAAGATACATTTCCATCATGTAGATTAATTTTCTACACAAGAAACGAATTTTCAACAAAATACATGAATTTCTACTAAATAGTTCAATTTCCGACTTATAAAGGATAAGTTAATAAACCAAAAATAGAATACATAAAATTTCAGTTAAAAAAATTAATTTTTAACAAAACTATTTAATTTTGAAGCCAAGAAGACGAATTATCTACTAAATAGTTACATTTAAAAAAAATAGTTTAATTTTTACCCAAATAGATCAATTTCTAACCACAGAGGTGAATCTTTGTAAAAATAAATTTCTAACAAAGTAGCTCAACTTTTAACCACGTAGATGAATTTTCAACCAAAAAGATGAATTATCCACCAAATATTTGAATTTTTAACTACAATGATGAATCTTAAACGGTAAAAGGCACTTTTTCAAAGTAGTTAATCTTGAAACCAAGTAGTGGTTTTTTTTTAACAAAAGATGAATTTTCAACAAAACATGTATTAGTTTATATTTCAACCAACAAAACAATTTTAATTTGAAATTATAAACAATTGAATTCAACAACAAAAAACGAATTTTCAACAAAATATTTTAATCCTCAACCAAAACAGTTTAATTTTCTACAAAAAAAAACGAATTTTCAAGAAAATGGTTCAACATTCAACCAATTCGTTGATTTTAAACCGAAAAATATAACTTTTCAACCAAATAGTTACATTTTGAACTAAAAAGCTAACTTTTCAATCAAAAATGGAATAGTTGAAATTTCAGTTAAAAAATTAATATTCAACCAAAAAAACTGAAGAAATGAATCAAACACAAAAAAATGCATTTTTAACCAAGTAGTTCCAATTTCAACCAAGTAGTTGAATTTAGGAACAAAAAAGCTTAATTTTTGTGGGTGATTCAAAACCAATCTATTTAGATTATTACATTTTCACAAATAGGAAAAAGAAACAATCCAAAAAATATGCATGTATTTCTAAAATTGCTAATATTTAATGCATTCTTATTACAAAAATTTTAAATAAAAAGATTTCTTTCAAGAAATTGAGGTAAAATTAGTTAGACTCAATTAAAAGAAATCAGAAAATAGTGATAAACAAACCCTGCAGATTGGAATGAATCATTTGTTTAGTGTCTCTATTTAAAAAATTTTAAATTAAGATCGAACAGAAATCTATTTTATCATGAACAATTTT
>CAKNYM010048731.1:51079-107093 GCA_932195095.1 Andricus curvator
AAAATTGTTCATGATAAAATAGATTTCTGTTCGATCTTAATTTAAAAGCTTAATTTTTAACAAAATAGTTGTATTTTTAACAAAATAGTTAAGTTTTCAACCACATAGTAGAATTTTTAACCAAAAGAGATGCATTGCGAACCAAAAATATAATAGCAGACTTTTCAAAAACAAAAAATTAACTTGGAGGATCGAGCCTGGCTAGGCAGTCGTACTTCAGAAACTGAATTAAAAATATATTATAAAGGAATATGAAATACGTTTTCTGTAAAAATTTCAGACCTTCTAGCGGCCTTCTAATTTACCCGGAATTTAGTTTTGGAAATGATTATTTCAATATGTGCGCAGTAGATAATGCTTCACGCCACCTCACATTTTGAATTTTTACCACGTCAAAATCCAAATCCAACTCTGAGTTAAACTATTTATTAGGGTGACCAGAAAAAAACACTTTTGGCTTTTTTACGAGCGAAAGGCAAATAACAGTAGTTCATGGGATTGCAGAAGGCAGATTTTTGTAACAAAATTTTTTTAACAATATTCTAAATGCAATGGTTCTTATGCAATAAAAATAGGCAAAATAAACTTTTTTTCCATTTAATATTTTGATCACCAAGTTACTCACTTCTTAATGTGAACTTTTAATATGTTGTTTTCGAGGTCCTCAGAATCGATATAAAAGTATTTTTCAATGAAAAAATCATAATAAATATTAACTAGAGTTGCCTAAATAGTGCAATTTTCACTGTTTTTCAAAGACTAATAGCAGCCCTAATAATATATATTTGATACTGAAACTTTGATAATATTTTCCTCAAAGATTGAAGATTCCATTTTTTGAAAAGGCAGATCAAGAAAAATATATTTGAACCTGCTAAATTGAAAACAAATCTGAGTAAATTTTTAGAAATTTGACAGGTACGACTTAACCTGTTTAATTTTCGAGGCGGAGCACTCATGAGCTCGGTCATAAAAGTTATCCACAGTGGGTCTTGAGATCACGATCGTGCTAAGCGTTCTAGGTACCTGAACACTTTTGCGCCAAATTCAGTCAGTACTTTTACAATCTCCTCTTCACTTACCGAAATTGTCAGCTTTTGCAACGACAAAGCTCAAAGAAGACGGGCCACCTCTAAATATTGTTTAAAAATTTAAAAGAAAAAATATCTGCCTTCTACAATCGCATAAACTACCGTTATTTCCCTTTCGCTCCTAAGAAACCCAAGAGTTTTTGTTATGGTCACCCTACTATTTATGAATCAAAGTGTCCTCTTCAATTGGGTAAGGTTTATTGTTGAGCTAGCGATAAAAAGAAGAAAGATATTTTAATAAAATGACATTGAACATAACCCTAGAAAAAAAACAGCTTAGTCCGACAAGCATGGAGATTCGAGAATTAACCACTATTTTTCTCCATGACAACCTATACGAGAATAAGTCAAATATGAAACTTTTTGTATTTTTTAATAATAACATCACTCGAGCTATTATCAAAAGGTCCGCTTCATAAATTGTTGCACAATTTTTAAATTCTGCTTAAACAAATATAGTAGTGTTTTGTAAACAAAAATTTTAGATGCACTCTTGACTAAAGGTGTCACATTAGACCGAGTTGGATTTTCTTATTGGGTTCTATTAATTCAGTTCACATTTAAGCGAAAAAACGATAAAAAGGTGTGAAGTCTGGAATTATTTTTGTTACTTGAAAGATGTTTTTTTTTAAGTTAAGACTCACCTGAGCAATTGAGCTTGTTGAAGTCGTGCTTGAAGTTGTTGTTGCTTCAACTTGTGCTTAATATTGGAACAGAAGGGTACCAGACATTTGGCTTCTTGGCAGTGCTTCGCATGATAGCAGCACAAGGCCACCAGTTGTTTGCAGATAGGACAGAATCCGTTGGTCTTTCTTTTGCAAACCTTGGTGTGTGTCACGACTCTCTTCATCTTCTGGCAGCTCGGTAGTCGACAGTTGGCATCTCTGCATTGACACGCGTGGATCAATGATTGAATACACCTCTGTATCGAAAGTTTCCGCGCTTCCTGTATAACAAAACAAAATAACCGTGAATACGAGCACGTGAAAAAAATTCACTATATATATGAATAAATAAACATCTAAAACTTTTCCAACAACTAAAACCCACCTGAGGATTGGCCTGTTTCGCATCTGCGGGCGAAGAACCATCGTCCAAATCGAGTCCAAGCTTCTCCATGTGATGAGGATGACCATCCTTCTCTTTACAACTTATACACAAGTCAAAGTCCTGCAAAAAGAAAGAGTTAGTATTGTAATTTCATCAATTAGTTCCAGATTCGATCGACACTATATCAAAATTCAAAGTCCAAAATTCTCTTATAACAGAGGAAATAGGGTGATGTTTCATGAAAATGCTGGATTAATAGGGGAATACATTTTTTTAATTCAATCTAGGTACCACATTGAATTCAATTTTCAACAAAATAGATAAATTTTAAACCAAATAGTTGGATTTTCAATTTCATGCATGAATTTTCAACTAAGAAAGGTCAATTTTCAACAAAAAATGGAATTGTTAAATTTTCAGTTCACAAAATAAATGTACAACAACAACAAAATAGCAATTTCAACAAAATAGGTAAATATTCAACCAAGGTGATGAATATTCAACCAAAAGTATGAATTTTTAGCTAAGTAATTCAACTCTCAATGAAGTAGTTGAATTTTCAACCGAAAAATATGAATTCTCGTCGAAAAATGTAATAGTTAATATTTCAACTAAATAAGATTTTAATTTTAAATCAACAACAATTGAATTCGACCATAAAAGACGAATTTTACAACAAAATAGTTGAATCTTCAACCAAAAGAGATGAATTTTCACACACAAGAAAAGAACGAATTTTCTACAAAACATTTAAATTTTCTACCCGAAAATATGAATTTTGAACAAAAATGTTAATTTTCTACCAAATTATTAAACTTTCAAGATGAAAAGAAAAAATTTCCTACAAAACAGTTAAAACCCAGAAATATGGGATTTTAACAAAAAAGTTCATTTTCAACCAAATAGTTGAATTTTCAACAAAATAGTTGAATATTTAGTCCAAAAATACGGGTTTTCTACACAAAAGTTCATTTTCAACCAAATGGTCTAATTTTCAAACAAAAAGATTAAACTTTAACCAAAAACAGTTGCATTTCCAACCAGAATTGAATTGTCGACCAAAAAATATTAATTTTCAACAAAAATGTTAATTTTCAACAAAAAAGTTATTTTTAAACCAAAATAGTTGAATTTGCAAGCAAAAAGACGCGTTTTCTACAATAAAATTAAATTTTTAACCCGAAAATATAACATTTCAAAAAAAATTAATTGTTAACCAAATAGTTAATTTTTGTATCATAATATTGGAATTTTCAACAACATAATAATTTTTAACCAATGAAGATCAATTTGCAATACTAAAGACGAATATTCGATCTAAAAGGAAGAACGTTCAACAAGGCAGTTGAATTTCCGACCAAAATGATGACTTTTTAGCAAAATAGTTGAATTTTACAATGAACAAATAATTAAATTTTCAACAAAACAGTTGAATTTTACAACCTACAAAGATGAATTTTTAATCGAATGGTCGAATTTTCAGACAAGATTAAACTTTAATCAAAAACAGTTCAATTTTCAACCAAACAGTTGCATTTTTATACTAGAAAGACTACATTTTTTAGAAGGCAGTTGAATTTTCACAATAACAATTTATTTTCCACCAAGAAAGATGATATTTTTACTAAAAAATATGAATTTTAAAGACGAAGGTTCAACAAAGCTATGGAATTTGCGACCATAAAAGATGACTATTTGACAAAATATTTGAATTTTCAACAAAGCAGTTGCATTTTGAACCAAATAGTTAAATTTGCAATAAAATGGTTTAATGGAATTTGGCATAAAAAATAATGAACTTTTAACCTAAAATGCTATTTTCTTTTTGGGTTTTATTAATTCAGTTCGCATTCAAGCGAAAAAAAAGAAAAAAAAAGTAGTTTTCTTGAAAACAAGAGAAAAAGAGGGATTTTTTTTTAAAGGGTGAAAAGGGGGAAAAGTGGAAAAAAAACTATATGGAAAAATATATTAGCCTGAACGGTATACTCACATCACACACAGTACAATGGTATCTCGTTTCCACGTGGCTCTTGCAATTATTACAGGTATACACGAATTTGTCCTGTCCTTGATTGTGCAACTCGTACAACATAGACATGGAACTGAACTTTGCTCTCCTCAAAGAGGAGAATTCATAATGTCTTTCCCTCGCCATTGTGAGGAAGGCGTCACGTCCGTCCATCAAATCGCAGTTTAAAACGGGGTCTGGGTCTTGGATGGGCTGCAAATAAAATACAAATAGAGTCAGGATAAAAGATAAGAGACCATGAGGAATATCAAATATTCAAATGGAATATATCAAACACAGGAATACAACATGGGAATAGAATATCAAGCAAGACTCACCGATAAACTAGCTGCGCTCTGTGCACTGTGTAACCTAATAACGAAGAAAACTTCCTTATGTTTTTCCATCGTGGCAAAGATCTTAGCCGAAAGATCATTTCCAGTTTGGGGAGTGTTTGATTTTTTGCTATTTTTCCGTTGATTCGCTTTGGACTTGTTCGACTTCTTCGCCTTTTTCTGTCCCTTTTTCTTACCGTCTGGACCAGTCTCTGAATCCTCGGACAGGGAGAAGATCTAGATTGAAATAAAATTAGATTCAGTAAAGAATATTTGACAAGAATTGAACAATAAAATAAACATATTCGAAAAACGTACAGCATTTGCAGCTGCCGCAGCTGCTTCCGCAGCCTCTGCTTGTTTTCGCTTCTCCTCTTCCTCTTGGTCCAGCTCCTTTATACTTTCTTCCAAAACGTTAGGCCAAAAATCACCTTCGAAGTAAGGCAAGTCCGCAGCAGATGAGAGTTTATCTTCCATTGCTTGCTTCAAAATATCCTACAAGAGAAAACGTACTTTTAAAATCTGCTCACTCACTAAAATATTTACTTTTTTTGGGGAATAAAAATGTAGCCTAATTATCCTATGTTTAAATTTATAATTAAATAAAAACATTAGCTTAAAGTCAGGCTTTAATATCAGTCCCGCAAGACACCTGAAAGTTATCATTCACTGACAGGGAACACTGGGACTCACGAAAAAGTGATTTAAATTCAGAAAAGAGATTTCGTGTACAAACCTTGTAATCCAGGACTATTCTTTCGTTAAAACCCTTATCTAGCATTTTCTTGTACCACTCTTGTAACCGTTTAGGCTTCGGAATTTTTTGCTCCTGAGGATGACAATGGAATATATAGTCATCTCCTTCCGAAGGTGGACACGCCCAAATATGAGCCATGGTATACCTAAACAAAGACATTTGTTTAAAAAAAAAACCATAATTTTTTTACAAAAATAGGGGAATAGAATGAACAGGGCTGCCACAGACTAATGAACTTGAAAAAATGGAAAAAGTGACTAATTTAAGCTAAAAAAATACTAGAATTGACTACTGCTCACACAAGAGGCCTGTAATGGCAGTAGAAACACTTCACTGAAAAATTTCGACTTCGTTATAAATTTAATTTATCAGCTTGCACTTACAAGAATAGATGAAATTCTATTTCTTAATTCGGACATGAAAACCAAGTTCAGCATTTCTAGAATAAATTTTACAAGTAATATTTAGACAAACTGTAATTAATTGCATTACAAGCTAAATAAACCTTTGAAACTCAAATGCCGTAGTTATATTTCGATGCTTTATAATAGGAAGAAGAAAAAAAGAAAATTATAGAAAATATATTATATTAAATGTAATACTGCAGACTTCACAGCCTAAGGCTCCCAAAACAGGGTAAATAGGGTGATTTTTTTACGAACCACATTTGTTTGTTGTCCATATAATAACCGACCGAATTCATTAAAAATCATGCAGGCTGAACACGGGAAGTCACAGAATCGACTGCGGGTGAAATATGTTGTTTTTCAAAGGATTTTAGATGACACGCATTTCACCCATTTGATAGAAACATTTTTTTGGCACAGTTATGAGTATTTGAATTTTTAAAACTCGTAAAGCAATTTATGAACAAATTGTCTGGTTTTTGCTTTAAAGTGTTGCAGTTTCTAGCCTGAAATAGATATTATACTTTTTCTTTTTGATTCTAGTAGTTCTTTCCGTTCTCTTTCGAAATTTACAACAAAATTTGAAAAATTCTTCAAAATGACAAAATGGCGGCTAGTTATTCCTCTCAAAAAGTTCTAAAGAAAAGTTTATCGGCACTTTTCTCTATCTTGCGTTTCTTTCGCGACTTTCGCCTAAATAAGAATAAATTCGGCTCTTAACGGTATTTTTCTCATAATAGAACATTAGTTTATCATAAATAAGTAAAAAGGGTATAAATCGACAAGTAGACAAAATTTTATACAAATTAAAAATATTTTCCGGTAATTAAAACTTAATATTTTCATAAAATAGCGGCAATTTTGAAAGAAACACAAGATAGAGATAAGTGCCAAAAGTCTTTTCTTTAGAACTTTTTAAGAGGAATAACTTTGCTTCTTTGACTTTTTTCGAATCACGTTTTGTTTTTGCACAAAATTTTAATATTCTTTTTTCAGTAACAAAAAAAATGGTTTCTTCTCTCCAAGGTGCGAGCACAAGATAAACTCTCATGAGATATATTCACCATAATAGTACCAACTTAGAAAAAAATCTAGAAAAAAATGCTGGCATTTTTTAGAAAATTGAGTTTAAATTTTTCAGAAAAACCGTCGCCATCTTGTCAATTTTAAGAAATTTCCAAATTTTGTTGTAAATTTCGAAAGAAAATGGAAAGAAGTACTAGAAACAAAAAGAAAAAGTATACAAAAATTAGCAAAAATCAGAAAATTTTTCATAATCGCGTTACGAGTCTTAAAATTCAATTACTAATAACTTTGCGAAAAAAAATGTGTATCAAATCGGTGAAATACGTTTTATCTAAAATCCTTTGAAAAAGAACATGTTTTTTTTCCGCAGACGATTCTGTGACTTGAACCGGTTCAGCCTGCATGATTTAAAATGAATTTGCCCAACCATATTCTATTGTTGAACCAACACGAATTCTTGACAAAATACATGAATTCTCAACCAAAAATGGAATTGTTAAATTTTTAGTTGAAACCATTAGGAAAAAGAGAACTTTCAACAAGATAGATAAATTTTTAAACGAAGAGATGAATTTACAAATAACATTATGAATCTTCAACGAAAAAATGATTTTTTAACAAAGTAGTTAAGCTACAACCAAATAGGTGCATTTGAAAACAAAAAAGGTGAAATTTCTACCAAAAGAGAAACTTCAATAAAATAGATGAATGTTTATCAAAAACATTTATTTTTAAGCCTCGTAGATAAATTTTCTACCAAAAAAGACGAATTTTGAACTATATAGCGTAATTTTCAATCAAAAAGATGAATTTTCAATTAAAACGATTAATTTTCTACCGAAAAAGATGATTTTCAACAAAATACATGCATTTCAAACCAAATAAATAAAGTTTCTACCAAAAAAAGGATATATTTTCAATCAAAAAAAGCTTATTTTCAACAAAATAGTTCAATTTTCGACCAGAGATGGCAGTTTAACTAAAATTATGATTCTTTAACAAAAAAAATTAATTTTTAACTAAATTGTTGGATCCTCAACCAAAACAGATTGTTAATTGTCAACCAGTTTCATTTTTAAAAAAAAAATATGAATTTTTTTACCAGAACAGAGATGAATTTCCAACAAAAAAGTTCATTTTCTACCAAGAAAGCTAAATTTTCAACTAGAGTTAAATTTTTAACCAAAAAAGTTAAATTTTCTACCAAAAGAGATAAATGTTCGTCAAAAGAGGTACAGCTGGATTTTCAACCAAATAGTTGCACTGTAAACAAAAAGACGAATGTTCAACCAAACAGTTGAATTTTTGATCAGAAAATGTGACTTCGCAAAAAAATAGTTTCATTTTTAACCAAAGAGATGAATCTTTAACCGAAACAAATTCAACTAAAGGCGACGAATTTTCAACAAAATAGTTCAATCCTCGAGCAAAACAGATTAATTTTCAACTTGACAGTTGCATTTTTAATCAAAGGAGATGAACTAAGTTAAGAAAAGGCTAAGAAAGGAAAAAATTTTCACGCCGAATTTTCTACAAAACAGTTTAATTTTCAACCCAAAAGTACGAATTTTGAACAGAAAAGTTAATTCCAAACAAAGTCATTTAATTTTGAACCGAATCGTTGAATTTTTAGTTTAAAAATTGTAATTGAAAGAAATGAATTTTCAAGAATATAGTTCAATTTTCAATAGTAGAGTTGAATCTTCAACCAAAAAAATGAACTAAAACAAAAACGTTCAATTTTGAACAAAATAGTCTAATCCTCAACCAAAAACAGGTTAATTTCTTACCAAAAACTTGCATTTTCAATAAAAAAAAAAGATGAAATTTCTACCAAAAGAGATATATTTTCAAACCAGAAAGTCGAATTTTCAACACAATAATTAAATTTTCAGCCAAAGAGATGAATCTTCAACCAAAAAATGACTTTTTAACAAATTAGTTCAACTTTCAACCAAGTAGTTGAATTTTCAA
The DNA here is from genome assembly GCA_932195095.1 of Andricus curvator. Lineage (NCBI taxonomy): Eukaryota > Metazoa > Arthropoda > Insecta > Hymenoptera > Cynipidae > Andricus > Andricus curvator. Next base: position 59,728 of record CAKNYM010048731.1, read on the forward strand.
CAAAGAAGGATGAATCTTCAATGAAATACATAATAGTTGTTGGTTTTAATTTTAAATAAAAAACAAATGAATATCACCAAAAAGAAGAATTTTCAACAAAATAGTTGAATTTTCAGTTTAAAAAATAAATTTGCAACAACAAGAAAACGACGTTTGAACTAAAAAAAGTGAATTTTCAACAGAAAAGTTGAGGTTTCAAGCTAGTAAGTCGATTTAAAAAAAAATGTTGACTCTGAAACCCGAAATTTTGAATTTTTAACAGAAAAGTTGAGGATTCAAGCTAGTAAGTCGATTTAAAAAAAATGTTGACTCTGAAACCCGAAATTTTGAATTTTCAACAGAAAAGTTGAGGTTTCAAGCTAGTAAGTCGATTTAAAAAAAATGCTGACTCTGAAACCCGAAATTTTGAATTTTTAACATAGAAGTTCAATATTAACCCACAAAAATGACTTTTCTACCAAAGAGATGAATTTTAAATCCAACAGGACGAACTTCTTATCGAAAATGACGAATGTTCAAGAAAACAGTTGAATTTTTGACCGAAAAAATATGAGTTTTTAACAAAATTCTCGAATTTTCAACAAAATAATACAATTTTCAACCAAATAATACCATTTACAACAAAAACAGATGAATTCTTCACCTGAAATTTAATAGTAGACATTTCAGCCAAAAATAGTTTTAAAAAAAGGGGAAGAGGGAAATAGGAGAAAGAGCATGAAGTCTGATATTGAATAGCATTCTCATACGATAGATTACTATAGATTTTATACATGTATCAATTAAATGTTGTCTTTTTCATTCAGGGAAAATATAAAATAAGATGGATTAAAGTGGCGAAAGCAGCTTTTCTTTTAAAAAAGGTGTCTCTAGCGACCTTTTCTTAAAAATGTGACTAAAAAGTGACTTGGAAAAAAAGTGACTGAAAGTAACTGACTGCGTGGCAGCCCTGAATGAACTGTAGGAGCTCTATTTAAAAAAATGTTCTCTACTTACCCTAGCTGCTTCGCATAGTCCAAATAACCAAGAAGGATTTCGTGGTAAACTGCTGTTCTGAACTGTCTAGGCCTGAAGAAATGCACCGAGTCGAGATACGCAATGTAGACTCGCCTCGTATTCGGTGGCGTGCACTCACTTCCGTATTCTTGGACGTGCATACCAAAGAAACAGACGTCGGTTCCATCAACTTCCTCGAAGGCGAACAGGGCTTTCGCTCGATATGGGAATTCGCCTGGCATATCGCCGTTTTCCACAAATCTACTTCTCATTCCTGGCTTAACTTCTACTACTTTATCACTGGAAGCCACAACTCTGATCGCCACCTCGCCTGCTCCTGCTTCTTTCTTTTTGAGGAAGTTGTTGACGCGCGTCTCTATATAAGTCCCTAATTTTGTTACTGGCAGCCGCTTAGCATTGAATTTATTATCTTTGCGTTTCGAGGCTTTCTTTTTCAGACAGTTATCACAGGTAAATCTGCAAAAAGAATTTACAAAGGTTGAGATACAGGATAAAGGTTAAGATGTATTCGTATTCAAATTCTAGTTCAGAGTTGCTACAGAAGTTTGGTCTCAGAATTCCATAACTTTTCCAGGTCTCCTAATTTTCTAACAAATTCTGAGATAAGTATGAATCAATGCAAATATAAAGGACTTTTCAATAATTATTGAATTCTAAACAATTCTCATTAATACTGTTATACAATTTTTGTCAATTCTGTAATTATAATCATATTATTTTTGTTAGTAAAGAATCAATTCGCAAATTTAAAATTCGCTGCTAAATACTAAAATAAGTGTTAGGACTTGGGAATCTGTGCGACTAGAAAATATCCAACTATTTTTTCAAAATTCCATGACTAACAAATTCACTATTGACTCTAGGAAGCTGGAAACGTAGAAGCCGCTTGAAAGTAACTAAGCAGAAGCTAGAAAAATTTACGAATTTCGAATCTTCATAAGCAAAAATTTCGAACCTTCAAAAAACCCAAACTTAAAATTTTCCTAAAAAATCCCCTCTTGACCCTAGGAAGCTGGAAATGTAGAAGCCACTTGAAAGTAACTAAGCAGAAGCAAGAAAATTTACGTCGATGTCAAAAAGTAAATTTCAAAGGAGCTGTAATGGATTTCAGGCAGGCATAGGGAAATTTGAAATTTTTATAAGCCCCAAATTTTGCATTTTCTAACCATTTTCTTGTTGATCCTAGGAAGCTGAAAATGTTAAACCAGGCTAAAAGTAACTAAACAGAAGCTAGAAAGATTTACATCGACGTCATAAAGTAAATTTCAAAGGTGATGAAGTGAATTTCAATTTGGGAGAAACATAGGAAAGTTTCAAATTTTCATAAACTTCAAAAAATGTTCCTGTTGTTCCTAAGAAGCTAGGAATTGTACAGCTGCCAGGAAACTAACTATGCAGAAGCTAATAAAAATTGCATAATGTCATAAAATCAATTTGAAAGGAGCTATAGTGAATTTGAGGCACACATAGGGAAATTTCAAATTTTCATAAACCCTAAACTTAGAAATTTCTAAAAATTGCCTTGTTGACCCTAGGAAGCTGGAAATTTTAAAGCCGGATAAAAGTAACTAAACAGAAGCTTCAAAAATTTTCATGGATGCCATAAATTCAATTTCAAAGGGGCTGTAGTGAATTGGAGGTAAACATACGAAAATTTCAAATTTTCATACATCTCAAACTTCAAATTCTTCTAAAAATTTCCCTGTTGTTCCTAAGTAGTTGGGAATTTTAGAACTGCCAGGAAACTAACTATGCAGAAGCTAAAGAAATTGCATTATGCCATAAAATCAATGTTAAATGCCGGATAAAAGTAATTATGCCAGAAGCTACAAAAATGTGCATCGATGTCATAAAGTCAATTTCACGGAGTCTGTAGTGAATTGGAGGTAAACATACGAAAACTTCAAATTTTCATATACCTCAAACTTTACAATTTTCTAAAAATTTCTCTGTTGTTCTTAAGCTGAAGGTTTTGAAACTGTCTAAAAGTAACTAAGCCAGAAGACACAAAAAGTTGCATCGATGTCATAAAGTCAATTCCAAAGGGGCTGTAGTGAATTGGAGGTAAACATGCATACATTTCAAATTTGCATGAGTCTCAAACTTTAAAATTTTCTAAAAATAGCCCTGTTGTTCCTAAGAAGTTGGGAATTTTACTGTTGCTAGGAAACTAACTATGCAGAAGCTAATAAAAATTGCATTATGTCATAAAATCAATTTCAAAGGAGCTACAGTGAATTTAAGGCACACATCGGGAAATTTTTAAATTTTCATAAACCCTAAACTTAGAAATTTTCTAGAAATTGCCTTGTTTACCCTAGGAAGCTGGAAATGTTAAAGCCGAATAAAAGTAACTGAACAGAAGCTTCCAAAATTTGTATCGAAGTCATAAATTCAATTTCAAAGGGGCTGTAGTGAATTGGAGGTAAACGTACGAAAATTTCAAATTTTCATAAATCTGAAACTTGAAAATTTTCTAAAAATTTCCCTGTTCTTAAGCTGAAAATTTTGAAACTGCCTAAAAGTAACTATGCCAGAAGCTAAATAGATTTGCATCGATGTCACAAAGTCAATTTTAAAGGGGCTGCAGTGAATTGGAGGTAAACATATGAAAATTTCAAATTTTCATGCACCCCAAACTTTAAAATTGTCTAAAAATGTCCCTGTTGTTCCTAAGAAGCTGGGAATTTTACAGCTGCCAGGAAACTAACTATGCAGAAGCTAATAAAAATTGCATTATGTCATCGAATCAATTTCAAAGGAGCTTTAGTGAAGTTGAGGCACACATAGGGAAATTTCAAATTTTCATAAACTTCAAACTTTAAAATTGTCTAAAAATGTCCCTGTTGTTCCTAAGAAGCTGGGAATTTTACAGCTGCCAGGAAACTAACTATGCAGAAGCTAATAAAAATTGCATTATGTCATCGAATCAATTTCAAAGGAGCTATAGAGAATTTGAGGCACACATAGGGAAATTTCAAATTTTCATAAAACTCAAACTTTAAAATTTTCTAAAAATTTCCCAGTTGTTCTTGAGCTGAAGGTTTTGAAACTGTCTAAAAGTAACTATCCCAGAAGATACAAAAATTTGCATCGATGTCATAAAGTCAATTTCAAAGGGGCTGTAGTGAATTGGAGTTAAACATGCATACATTTCAAATTTGCATGAGCCTCAAACTTTAAAATTTTCTAAAGAACTCCCTGTTGTTCCTAAGAAGTTGGGAATTTTACTATAGCTAGGAAACTAACTATGCAGAAGCTAAAAAAATGGCATTATGCCATAAAATCAATCTAAAAAAGAGCTATATTGAATTCGAGGCACATATAGGGAAATTTCATATTTTCATAAACCCTAAACTTCAAAATTTTCTAAAAATTTCCTTCTTAATCTTAGGAAGCTGGAAATGTTAAAGCCGGATAAAAGTAACTGAACAGAAGATACACAAATTAGCAGCGATGTCATAAAGTCAATTTCAAAGGGACTGTAGTGAATTAGAGGTACACTACCGGTCAAAATTGTGGGACCACCTACAAAATTTGTATTAAAATCACGCTCGTCTTTAAAAGCGTCTGTCTCCGTGAAAAATTGAGCTACAAATATTTTGAAAAAATCGTTTGAAAGAATATAAAATTTCGCGTCGATTGAGCTATTGCTGAAGTATTTTTGTTGAATAGAAGTCGAGATAGCGTGTGAGAAAGATCGATGTAATTTCAGATTTTTACGAATTTTCATTTCTCAAATTCAACTCGCTGCATGCTTTAGGGAAGTGACCGGAAAAATTTGGAACTTTGCTCAAATGAAGCCTGAGGTCTCAGCTTTAAATTAAGACCAAGAACACTCAAAACTTCTTATTAGTTTTCGAGTTAGGACTTTATTTCTTAAGCGACGCACGAAAGGTTTTTGATGCGGCGGATCGGCAGATCGCCTCAAACTTTAAAATTTTCTGAAAAATTCCCCGTTCATCCTAGATCAGAAAAAAAGTGATGAAGTAACCTGTTTCTTCAAAAAAGTGAAGAAAATCTTAAAAACTGTAGAAAGTAACACACTAGCGGGCTTAAAGATCTAAAAATTAAGGTTCAAATTAAGAATTTGAAACTTACCCTAGGGGCCAAATACTCTCCATGTGCAGAACACAGATCTGATGCACCTTTCTCCCACAGTCCGTACAGTAAACGAATGGTTCTGACTCCAAATGGTCGTTCTTCATCTCCTGGAACTGTTCTTTCTTGATGGCACTGTAAAATAATTGAAATTATTTTCTGCCCTCCTCTTCTTAACTGATTAATGATTTTTTGAATGGATGAAAACTTACGTCTGTGGTTGCGTGGGATCATCTCCAAGCGTCACGGTATCACCGGGAATGTCGTTGAAACATTTCTGACAGAAGGTGTATCTGTCGGTAAGAAGACCAAGTGCCTTTAGACCACTGTTCCCCAAAATGTGACAAATCCACAATCCAATTCACCAATTTCATACGTGCATCATACGCGAATCCGTTAGATTGTCCATTTTTATTATGTTTCCAATTAGAAAAATAGCGTTTTCATGGAGACGCATGCAAGATATTGTTTTGCCAAGAATAGTTTTTTTTATTGTTTTGTTTTTCGATTTGTTTTTCGTTTTTTAAACGTCAGGATTCCGGATTCAGTCATCCGGTGTTGAAGAATCGATTTTCGTGAAGTAGAGTCGAAAAGAAGCAAGGGTCGCAGGCAACACAAGAAGTAAGCAGCAAACGAGAATTTGTGTGCACGTACGCAACCCGTAGAGCGAAGGGTACATATAAAAAGAATAGTGCCAAAGTTAGGAATGATGAATGAATAGTAATACATTTTTGAAGGTATTTTTGTAGGGAATATGCCTAGATTGCAAGAAACCTCAGAAATGTAAAAATTAGAGTAAAATTTACTAAATAAAAGTATATTATGCAAGTAAATAAAAGAACACGAAAGTTGGAAAATAAAGTAGTTTTGCCGCGTGAGAATCTTAACGAATCATGTATCAATATTTCTTCTGCACCTTTGCCTACTGAATTTTATAATACCGAAAGTGAAAAATAATAAACTTTCAAGAATATTTGACCTCGCGATTTATTGATTTTCGGTTTGTGGTATTTGTAACACGAAAGTAAAAATAATAAAAACTAACCTATTCCCATTTCATGCAACTATATTACCACGAGACCTCTGTTTTCTATTTGAATAGTAAAAAATCAAGAAAAAAATAAGTATTCGAATCTAATTTATGATGCAAAAGGTCTGATGGTACATATACTTTGGCTAAATAAAAATGATTAACTGACCTGTTCTGATAAGAGTAGTATTTGGCATCTCTTGGAATTGTGCAGAGTTGCTTTCCGTAGCAACAGAGAACTTGAGGATTGAAAGTGTACTTTCTACCACAACAGTATCCCAACGCTTGCATGACAGGATCTATCTCTTGCTCGAAAACCTCCGACAACTGTAAAATTAAAAATGTGGGTTACTGAACTATTAGTTTAAACATTTTGATTTGATTTCTAATTACTTTTAATTTAAGCTACAGTGTCCGCACTGAAGGTCATTTAGGGTGTCTACTTAAATTCTGGAATGATTAAATAATACTAAAAACATAATTATTCAATTCCGGAATTTGTCTCTAAAGTCTATGAATTTGAATAATATGTTTGAAATAATAATTTAATCAAACAAATTTTTATTTTATCTTCTTACATGTAGTTAAAAATGTAATCCAATTCCTAACTTTTCAAGTGAAAATTTTGCTTTTTCAACAAGATAGATGAATTTTCAACCATAAAGATTAATTTTCTTCCAAAACAGATGATTTTTCAACAAAATACATGAATTCTCAACCAAATAATTGTATTTTGAACTAAAAAAGATCAATTTTCAACCAAATAGTTGAACGGTTAAATTTTCACTTTAAAAAATTAATTTTCCACAAAAAGAAAATGTTTTCAACCAGTGCTTGGTCAGGTAAAACTTAGTCAGCTGTTAGAGATTATTAAAATGAAACTAATTTTTGATTTACTTGGCACCAAGCGCACATAATTAGTAAAAGAAATTCTATAGTTTCATTTATAAACGTTGCAAATTTCAGTCGCATTCTTTAACTGGAATAGATGAATTTTATACCAAAAAAGATAAATTTATATCAAAAGAGCTTAACTTTCAACCAAGTAGCTTATTTTCAACCAAAAATATGAATTTTCAACTAAAATTAATATTTAACTGGAATATTTGAGTTTTCAAACAAAAAGACGATTTTTCAACAAATTGCATTAATTTTCAGCTAACAAAGATCAATTTTCAAACACACTGATGAATTTTTAACTAAAACAATTAATCTTCAACTGGAATAATAGAATTTCTACCAAAAAAGACGAATTTTCAATAAAATACATGAATTTTCAACAAAAAAAGATAAAAGTGTCAACCAAAAATTGAATAGTTAAATTTTCGTTTAAAAAATAATAATTGTTCAACCAAAGAGATGACGTTTGAACTAAAATAATGTAATATTCAATTGGAATTGTTACATTTTCAGTTAAAAAAAATAACTTTCAACTAAAAAAAAACAACTAATTTAAAAAAAAAAGTTACACTGTCAATCAAAGTGATGAATTTTCAACTAAAATGATGACTCTTCAACTGGAATAGTTGAATTTTAAGCCAAAGATTAATTTTCAACAATAAGATTAATTTTCAACAAAGAAGATTAATTTCTACCAAAAAAGACGAATTTTCAACTAAAAAAGATAATCTTTCAACCAAAAATTAAATTTTTGGTTAAAAAAGTTAATGTTCAGCCAGAGATTAATTTTTAACTAAAATGATGGAATATTCAACTGATACAGTTACATTTTCAGATAAAAAAGATTAATTTTTGAAAACTAATTTTCAACAAAATAGTTCAAGTTTCAACTGGAATAGTTAAATTTCAATTAAAGTGATAAATCTTCAAACAAAAAAATTAATTTCTAACAAAAGAGTTTAACTGTCAACCAACGCATTAAACTTACATTCTAAAAAATATGAATTCTAAACGAAAAATGTACTTGTTATTTCAACCAGAAAATATTTTAACTTTTAATCAAAAACAGTTTAATTCAACCAAAAAAGACGACTTTTCAACTTTAGTTGAATTTTCAAGCAAAAAGATGAATTTTCCACCAAGAAGATTAATTTTCTACCAAAAAGAACGAATTTTCAACAAAATAAATTTTCAGTTAAAAAAATTAATTTCAAAAAAAGCAGTTAAATACAGTAATATGAAGTTGTCACAAATGAAGAATCACTTTTATTTAATTTTGTATTGAAATTTAAAAAATTAAGCACACTCTCGAAAAAATTCCCTGATATTTCCAGGGTTTCCAGGTATATAAAACTTCCCTGACAATTCCAGGTTTTCCAGTTGGATAGACACCCTGTCATTCCAAAGATTTTTTCGAAACTGAACGAATTAGATACCGTACACATTATTATTTGATACCAGCGAGAATAGAGTTAATTTGAAAACATCTTTGAAATGACTCTCTATTTTTGTAGGACAGGTGACTGACCTGAATCAACAAGTTGTTAAATCAGGTTAATTATCCCGCCAATTTATTTTTGGCACAAACAGTTCAACGGCACTTGAATAAACAAACATCATCAATATACTGTTTGCGCCCATTCCTTTCTTTCAAAGACTCTAAAAAACAATAATTAAAAAATCAAATTGTCTTTCTTACCTTAGTACAGTATCTGTACACGCGTGATGTTTTTCGGTTGTAGAGCCAAGCATTGTCAAACATCATCCAAACGTCATCCACATACTCCCAGGGATCGCTGTACTGTCCCGTGTCCAATTTCCTCTTAATTGTCGACAAATCCATTGGTTTCTTCACAATATCGAAATAATCCGGAATCCCTAGCGCTTGGGGATCAACAGGTTGTCTAAACGGTAAAGATTCAGGATCCTGACGATACAGTTTCTCCAAGGTGGGCATAAGTGCCTGTCTCAATTCATCTGGCTTAAAGAGGCATAACTTCTTCTTGTCACTGGATTGTCCAGTTGACTGAATCGGTTCCGGAACAATTGGTTTGATATCAGTAGCAGACGAGTCTCCACTCGACATGGGAGTGATAGGTTCATCCTTAATACCCGATGTCTCTTCTCTCGCAGTCGAATCATCCCCGGCCTCATCCATGGGTTCGGTCTTGATTTCAGTTTTGATCGACACATCGCTATTGTTACCCTTTCCGCCGTCTCCTCTGTGATTCTCGGATCCGTCTTCCTGCTTGATTTCCATCTTCATGCCCTCTTCTTTTATAGAATCAAGCTTTCCCTTGTTGTTGTTCGTGGGAGGACTAGGAGAATTATCACGATCGAGGGCAGCCGTGATGGCTGCCATCTGAGAAGACATGGAGGAACTTCTGGGCGCGTTTTGCGCAGCTCTTTCCTGGGATGTCATTCCTTTACCCATGCTGGCAAGACCTGCAGGAGATGGGGTAGTTCCTGGATGAGGAGGCGTTTTATTAGCGGAAGAAACATTAGGAGTCATTAAGGAGGGCACTAAAGGCGTGTTGGGAGTGGAATTCGTGGACTGAGGTCCATTCGTCATTGGAGCGGGTCCGGGGCTTGGACCACCTCCAGAAGGTACTATAGCCTGTGGAGTTGTAGCTACAATACCGCTATCACCGGGAGTAGATGCAGACATTGAGAGACTGTTCTGAAACTGTTGACTTTGCTGGCTGTTTGGTTGCTGCATACCACTGAAGGGCGATGGAGCCTGAGGCAAGGGTGTGTTGGCGTTTTGGTTAGCGGTATTAGTCTGTTGGGATTGTTGTTGTTGCTGCTGTTGCTGTTGTGGTTGCTGCTGATGTTGTTGAATTTGCTGATGCTGCGCTTGAGCTTGCGCTTGAGCTAGCCTGGCCTTCATGATATCGGAAAACTGTTGCTGTTGGCTTTGAACAGGAGAATTATTGGGTAACCCGGATGTTCCATTAGTCGTCGGAAATTGACTAGTTGTCACCGACGAGGTCGTTGTTGTTAGATTCGCCTGCGACATTTGAGATTGGCCAAATGGACTTAAACCGGGATTAGACACCATGTTGGGATTGGAAGCCGACTGTCCGTTCGGACTGGGTCCCGAAGGCCCAACGTGCATTCCTTGTTGTTGTTGTTGCTGCTGTTGCTGAGCTTGTTGTTGCTGATGTTGGATTTGCTGGGCCTGCTGCTGCTGTTGTTGCTGCTGCTGTTGTTGTTGCGGAAACTGCATGCGAGTATGCTGCATTCCAATCCCAGAAAGACCTCCCAACTGCCCCATACTCGGTGAATGACTCCTAAGATTCGGAGGAACGGTTCCAACGGGTCGAGGTTGCTGAACTCCTGGCTGTACATTAGGTGGCGCACAGGGTCTCAAACCAGCTCCACTACTTCCAGGTTGCTGTGGTTGTTGTTGCTGCTGTTGCTGTTGAAGCTGTTGCTGCTGTTCTTTACGCTTCATCCGCTTCTCTTCGAGTTCCTTCTGAATCTTATAAATCTTCTCAGCAAGAAGGTGATAGTACTCTGATCGCGAGTTAGCCATCTCATACATGTCACCTTCTACCTTCCTTGCATAGGCGACTAAATTGTGCATCCTCTTGTCTAGCATAGCTTGTGGATCGGGAGTCGGGAATATTGCTTGGACCAACTTGTGAACAAGATGGTTCCTGAGATCTGGCGTCACGGACTGATGCCATTCCTTCGTCCCTTGTACAGGCGTTGCTGTAACTTGACCAGCTTGAAGGCCAGGCGGTAGTTGAACATTGCCGAGCCTGTTGTCAGTCAGAATTCCTGGTTGCCCAGACTCGTTTAATCCAAAGAGCTGTTGCATGTTAACAGTCTGTTGGATATTCGCAGCTGCAGCTGCCGCGGCTGATGTTGGGCCACTTGATGCAGCAGATTGACTTGCAGCCCCGGCACCCACGTTTGGGTCATTGCTGAGTGGTAATGATACATTTGGAGCTACAACTTGCTGTTGTCCTGCACCAATTCCAGGTTGCCCTGGTCCGCCTTGAGGTTGAGGTTGGGTCAGTCTGACACTTGTCATGCTGCCAGGAGGTGCTTGCATGGCAGGTCCTGCCATTCGCACACCTCTGCCGACGCCTTGTCCGGACAGTAAATTGGGAGTGGTGGTTGGACACTGGATACCTAGTGCATCGTATGCTCTTCTCATGTCCGATGGACTCGGATTAGGTTGTGCAGTTGGCTGAGGTACCGCTGCAGCAACAGAATTGGCGTGTCTATTTTTGTCGGCTTGTTTTAGAGGTAAACACACAGGGCAGTCACTTCGCGTGCAGTGTTTCCAATGGCTGATGATCTGTCTGGAGGAACTGCAGTGTGGCATCGCGCAACTCTTGCCTGCTTGGCAGGTAGTCATATGGTTCAAGACGCTCTTCATCATCTTACAGTGTGGCAGAGAACAGTGCCACGACTCGCCGTTCGCTTGACTCTCTCGACGCTGACACTTGTGAGCATGTAAGAGGAGAACTAGCTGCTGCTGAATCAACTTCCTTTTTTCTGGATCGGCAGTTGATTGGGCGGTTGGAGCTTGCCCACCTTGCATTTGTCCTTGAGTGGCCTGTTGCGGGCCTGGTTGCCCTCCGCTCGGGGCTCCTGATTGAGGTTGGGCCGGACTTGGAGCTGGTGGTTGAGCTTGCTGGGCCATTCCGCCCTCTTGATTGCCGACAACATTTGCGGATCCGATGGGTCCCCCCGGCCCACCAAATCTCCCGACTTGCATACCAGCCATATTTGTTCCTACACCCCTTTGCTGAGGGGCTACAACTCCCACTGGATTGGCAGCACCCACGTTCACATTAGGACCCGGCCCATTTCCTGGAGATCCATATCCATAAGGACTCGAAGCACCCATCTGTCCCATATTAGCCATGTTTGCCATGTTGGGTGGTCCTTGCATTCTTGGTCCTTGGCCAGGCCCGACGATGTTAACCTGATGAACTTGCTGGTGAGGACTCTGACCTCTCGTTGCCCCTACCATATGCGCTTGCTGTTGTTGCTGCTGCTGTTGCATTGCCACGGCCCTTGCGTTCATCATTGCTGGCCCATTCTGCATTTGGGCAACTCCGTGAGGCCCACCAGGATGATGAATTCCTTGGGCGTTAGAACTCATCATTGTTACCTGAAAATGAGCATTTAAAATTCAACGTTAATATCAAGGGGATACAAAATTTTCAAGTTAGCAACTGAAGTTTAGGATTATTAAAATTCTTAATCAGTTTAGGAAATGCAGTGTTTTTGACAAAAAAGAAGGAAAACAAACCCTTATAGAACTTTAACCCTAATGAAGTTTTTCCGATCCGTTAATGATTAGTTATAAGACGATTAAATCGTTCTTGATATCAGACATGATATACAAGTTTTTCATTTGAAAGATGAAAGTGTAATGGGTGAAGTGTTAGCAATTTTGGAGATCTGCAGTTCCATTTGAAAAGAAAGAAGGACATTTACCGTATTCAAAGGTTGTTTATTTAAGCTGTTTGCAACGATTAAACCTCCGCCTGCCATGCCACCCATATTATTGTTCCCTGTTGCACTGCTCGTCATGACTAGGCCGGAGTTCATGCCACCTGGCATTGACATTGTGGGATTACTTCCAGACATACTCATCGACGATTGAAGCCCTCCCATCGAATTCGCGATGGATATTTGGTTGTTCGCAAGGGAACTCGCTATGCTGCTTGGTAAGTTCCCTAGACTTACTACCATTTGCGGGTCAACCACCCCCTTGGAGACCGAAACATTAGGAGGTGACTGCATGTTTGGACTTTTACTACCCAAACTTCCAGCAGCCATCACCAACGAATTTGATACCATGTTCTTGTTTCCCTGTTTCAAGACGTTCATCGTCAGTAAATGCCACTTTATATACTTTTTTTACAGTTTACAAATTGCCTTGTTGCAGTTTTCTTTTCACTAACAGACAGACAGATTTTTTTCACATCAGACTGAAAAGATTTAGACTTCTTACCTGTTGTTGAATGAGATGATGTGACAATTGCTGTTGTTGTACGTGTTGTCGAAGTTCATTGTCGAGTGCTCCGTTCTGTTGTCCTGGGCCCGGGCCTGTCGCTGGTGGTTTTGCACTTTCAGTGGCAGAACCCCAGGATCCAGACGATAGAAGATCTTCAGGAAGTTCATTTTCAAGATCAAACATGTCAGTGTTTGTCATGTAATCTGAGAATACAATACTCCATTAATCCCACGGAAATTTGCAGATCAAGGAAATGAAGACACAGTGTTAATATCAAAGTTTAAATATGAATTCGAGTCGCATTAGTTTTACCAAAACTACCATTGCAATGTAAGATGATTATGTCAAAACTGTTCGAGCAGTACAAAAAAATCTGACAAGTCAACTGTACAAAAATATATTCAAATCGGTAAAAAAAACATAGTTTCATGTACCACGCAGTTCATTAAAAAAAAAACTTTCTACATTTTCGTTTGCTAATTTTTTACAGTCTCGTATCATACTGCAAAAGAAGCAAGAAATACATCCATTCAAGTATTTGTTTAGGATATTTGTGATAGTGCATGATGTACCAAAGATTCCGACATAGCATTAGTAATTAATTTAAGTATAAGGTTAGTACCGTCACCATCATTTTATATCATTTTAATTCTTTTTCAAACTACAGTTGCTCTGGTAATTCTTCAATAGCGAAATGAATATGTGTCAATTTTTCATTCGTTGCATTATTATCAAGGCATGTTTAAAATGAGGAGAAGTTTCGAAAATTTTAAAAATTCTAAATTGAAGAGACGCATTCACGACTGACCAAACATCAATGAAAAAAGAAGATAATAAAAGGAACGCAGAAGAACTACAAGTAAAATTGCATAAATATAATAACATAAAGAAATAATTAAACAATTCAAAAACTAAGACATGAGACATACACCACATGAGCAAAATTTAAGGGAGTTCATTCTACGGTAGAATAAAACATAACCTGTTCTAATCTCGTGCTTAACTACAAAAAGCAGCAAAGCTACTGATGGCAAACCGTATAGAGTCATGCATAGAGATCAAAAGTAGCAAATCTAAGAAATATTTCATCGAAGCAATTTGACATCAAATATTGCTTCATATCAAATTTTGTAACATAATCAAATTTTTTAGAGATCACTCACTGCAATTTTTATACAGAATTTGCCACCAAAGTCTTTCTATTGGATTTTTTAAACTATGCATCTAATTGTACTTTTTGTGTGAAATTGCATCTTCTTTAAATGCTACTCTGTTAAATATTCAATTTTTCAAACTTATTTATTCGATGTATTATTTAGGAAAATCCTGTCAGGTCAAGAATCATTAACAGAAATGAATAGTGATCAATTTGAATTTTAGCTCCTTGAAGGTTAAAAATAGTAAATATAAAACTCAAGACTGAGGAACAAATTTTTAACTAAATGAATTTAAAACTGTTTGCATAGGTAGTTAATTTTTGAGTCCCTGAAAATACTTATACTGTCTACTGAATTGTGTTCAAAGATGAATAATCATAAAAATTAAAAAACGGAAATTAATGAGTTTAAAAAAATAGTATCGGAATTTATGAAAGGGTTTAAAATTGACGGACATTCTACACATTTAAATAAAATTCACCTTTTGTATGTACTCCCAACTTGGACAGAATATTAAAAAAAAATCGTGTAAACCACACAAAAACAGTGACAAGTGTGGATACTTCATAGGACAAGAAAACTACATAAAGATGAAAATCCACTTTCCTTGGAAACATTTTACATACATACCTATTTCTTTTAACTAGAAGATAGAAAAATCGTAATTCCAAAAAACAATGCACAAAATGGTGCACAATTTAGTATATGGAAAGGAAAGAGGAAGGAGTTTGTAAATATATACAACATAACCCTTCCTCATAATTACAAATGAGCAGAACTATAAAAAAAATGCTGAAATATAAAACTGCTGAAGCCCTTATTTTCTAGTCATTTAAATAAAAGATCAAGCTCAGCTTTATTATAATGAGGATTGTATGTTGTATAACAAGAAAAAGGTTTCCAATTTTGACTCTTCCTTATTTCCTAAAACTGAGTAGAAAATAGTTAAAGGGCCTGTTTCAATGTTTTAAGTAAATGTTTTCAATTTTTAAACATGTTGTTCCTTCACCTGCTGTAATGACCGATTAAACGCCATTGTATACAAAATATTACGCACATAAGAAGATCATCATACGATGAATCTTGATTTCTCGATCAAAGAGTCGCCGAATCTCAAAACGTAGCTCTATGTATGTCTGTCGCATGTCTCAAGACTTTTTTTTATTAAAAAATGCGTTTCCAATATCTGCAATACATCTTCAAAACACTGTTTTTATTGGTCAATCGTCCATACGCAATGAAAAAAGAATATAATTCTATGCAGGTAATACAATGTTTTCAAAGAGGGGAAAACTTAAGTCTGATGTTGAAACATGTAATGTAATGATTAGGCCTTTTGTTGAATTTAATTCTTTTTCAAAATATTTGAACGGTAAAATTTGAAGAAAGAAAATTAAGAAGACTCAAACGTCTAATCGTTTAATGATAATTATGTTTATATTTCAGATTCAGTGGGTTATTCTAATTAGAATTGTTTTACTTCAAGTTTACACAACATCTAAAAAGTGTCATACTGAATAAAGAGGATTCTAATATATAAGTAGGCTAGTTTTACGATCCAAGTTGGTTTTAGGTGCCTGTAAAAAAATATAAGATGGTGCTAAACTCGCGAATGAATAGAGTTAAAGGGTCTAAATCTTTCTTGAAAAAGACCCAACTTTCTTTCATCAAATATCTGTATTTCAACTTTAAAATACGACTGTGACTAGAGTTTGATCCTTCTAAACGAAAACAACATTGTCGAATAAAAGAAAAACAACGGCTCTTTCAAAAATTAAAAATGCAAAGTCTCGTACTGATATTAAATCTGGGACTGGCCTTTTTGAAAATGACTGAGATCAATGACATCGATGAATAATGATTTCATGGATGGACAATTTGACAGTGCTTGAAATTTGTAGCAGCATTTTTTGCTTTTTTAATATTTACTTCTTTTCTGCGTAGTATGGTTGTTCCAATGTTGCTGCAGCTGATGCTGTTGCAGATGAAGCTGTTGTGGCAGGCCCTGCATTTGTTGTATGTTACCACTGCCACCTCCCCCGTAGTTTGTATAAGCATGGTGCATCATTAGAGGCGCCATACCCACTACATATATCACAGTTTATGATTTTAGACCGTGCAAGAATTTTTGTATTGTTTTCTGAGAATAAAGCATCCAAGTCGCAGAAACAGCTCTTTTAAATTTTAGTGCCTTCTACTGACACGTGCCTTTCTCACTCCAGAGTGGCTCTCAAAGGTTTCAATATTATTTTCCCTTGATACTCCCATCAATATTTTCCCTATTCTTTTTCATGAAAAATTGCAATAAACGATCAAACATAAAATTTGAATAAACTAAAAACTAGAATAGGAGGAGATGGGCTTGTTTCTGCAACTCAAGTGCGTATAAGTTTCATTTCGATTGTGTGAACCTGTTTTGACATATTAATACTAAATACTTGTTTTTCCACCTGACCGTGTATACAAAAATCTCTCAAATTAAACAGGAATTATTTGTCATCTTGACGACTGTTCAAACAATTAGTAAAGAGCGGTTTGGAAGAAAATACAAGATAAATAGAGAGAAGTTAGTGCGTAGCACATGCGAGCAAAATTTCTTACTCAGTATTGTTCAAACGCTCATGCATACAACATGCAAAATACAAAAAATCTAGAATTGGAAAACTAACATATGGAAAGAGAGTACAGATCACTACTCTAGGATTCAGATTGGTAGATTAAAAACGGGCATGCAAGAAGTAAAAGATGCAGAACTGACACTTCACAAAATTTTGTATAAAAACAAAGTGGAAAAAAACATAATAAAATGTCAAATTAGAGAGTGCAAATTGCACTGACACATATTCTTGATACCTCTGAGCAAAATACGTCGAAAAGGTCCCTTCATTTTTTTTCATTGAACTTAAAATAATAATTTTAGAAGAAAAGAGAAGATAGAAATATTTTTCTAAAGTCAAGTATGTCTTAAAATATTCTTACATCTATGAAAAAAGCAAACTTAAAAATTTTTTTATTCCACTAATCCCTCTGTAAACAAACCGGTATTTTAGGACTAATTTGTGCTTACAGGCAACCAAATTAAATTTCGTACATTCGAATCATTAAAAGCCTCAAAAGACCCGATTAAAAAAAATATATAAGGAATGGAGACATCTTTATAAGAAAAAAATATTGAGTGCTTTAAACTGTGATTTTTTTCAAACTTGACAGATTTTATTTTAAGAATTTTTAAATATTTTTTTCAATGCCTACAATAAAATTTGACTTATTTAAGAAAATATCTTCACAATTCGCAGAGGTCAAATATTTTAATTATTATCAAATTAATGAGAAGACCCAAGGCTTTCAAATATTTATTTTCAAAATAAATATCTTGACAAGCTTTTTTTATAAATTTGGTACTTTGAAGTGTAAAAAAATCGGAGAAATAAGGACCAGACTGTGAGGTCTGTGTTCAGAAGCTTAAACAATCATATAGGTATCTATAGTATTATAAAGCCTAAAAATAGTTTTATAACTTTAAGATAAGATTCAATTCCAAATATAAATAGGTATTTCAGGGCAATAATAATACTTAGCAGGTCATTTTTATAAATAATTTTAGATTTTCCAAAAAAGCTAAACTTTTGACGTCCAGCACAGGGTACTTCAATAGGGGACACGTGAAAAATTCAAAATTTGAATATAACAATTCCGCTCAATTAGCAGTTTTAATTGCCGAGAATTCACTTTAATCCGACCGGAATCAATTTCATTTCAACTTTACGTCATCACCAAACAAAAATTCTCCTTCCAAGTAAATTAAAACATTTTTCGGAATTGACGTCTAAAACACTTTAAGATATAATGAGTAATCTAAGCCCCTACGGCATGACATGACTGGAAATAAAAAATACAACTTCTACAACTACTACAACAACTACTAACTACTACTACTTTTATGCTATGAAATAGTTTAAAAATGTTTCACGTGGCATCAGATACTCCAAATACATATTTTATACAAAAATTTGTTATCAAGGTTCACTATTTTGATTTAAACTGTAAAAAAAATCAATAAAAATTACACTCAGTTGCTCTACATTGTTGATAAATCAGTGAAATGTCACATCCTCGTTAAAGAAAATTCCGTGAGTTATGAAAGCAATTTTTTCAAAATGTTTACGTTTTTCTGTAAACTTGAGAATGGGGAAGAAAATGCAGACCTTATGTTGCTACAACGTTAGACAAGTGTAATTTTGATTTCCCATGTAAAAAATCCATGCTTTAAATTCAAATTTTTACTGTACCTGCAAACAACTGTGACGTTGCAGCAACATAAGATTTAGGTTATCTCATCCAGCGAATTAAAACAAATAATTTAAAACAGATATCAATTAAAGACAGCTATTTTGACCTTACTTTTTAAACCTTTTTAGGGGTAAACTGAGTCAAGAAAAATAGGGCGATTAGAGAGAAATTTAAAAATCGCGCCAACAAAAAGTATATCAATTTTTTGCGTCTTTGAGAATTGTCAGATACACGATTTTAATACATTCAATGACTCAAGAGCAGCTCAAAACTTATTTATATTAAAAAATTTAAACCAAATTTGTATCTATAAAAATTCTCTTTTGGGTTCACGAGTTTGTGATCATAGCACAAAAGCTCACAAAAAACTTTAATACTCCGTATTTATAGTAAATTCTTCACTGGGACTTTTTGTTGCCAAATTGAAATTTCCAACTTAAGAACAGGTAAATAAAATAACGAAAATCAAGAAAATATTAAGATATATCACTGGAGACAAAATTAATAGTAATAAAATTGAACATTTTAGAGTTTTTATCCAGTAAATGTAACATAGCAAAAATACCCTCATTGGATTCCCTGCAGTGAATTTTTTTCTAGTACGAGAATGAGGGTTTGCGGATAATAAAAAACAGTTTTACTCCAAAACAACCTAAAATTCTCAAAACTCTAAGAATCTATTGTAACATTTTGACTGAAAAACTTCACTATAAAGGCTCGCCATTTTTTATCTGGCAAAAAATTTCCCATTTTCAACTGAATTTTTAATAAACGCTTCTCGGATCAACAAGACTAACATTTTGCAGGTTATGACAAATACTCTTGCCAAGCAACCTTATATTCGAAAAACTCTAAAAAATTAAATTTGACGTTAAATCTGAAGCACTTTTTGGAAAAAATATGTTCAATTCTATTTCACATTAAATTCTTTATGAGGACTTTTGTTCTCAAAATCAAAATTTTAAATTGAATAACACTAAAAAAAGTAATGAAAAGTACATTCCATTGCTGAAAATTGTTGATAAATCATGGAAATTTTACATATTTGTTGTCAAATCACAACACCGCATCTTAGTAATTGTTAAAAATGTTATGAATTGACAATCTTTGTCTCATAATAATGTCGAGTACCAGGCTATGCCAAAACCAAATTTACATAGACGTGTATTTTATAAATTTATCATTTTTGGATAGTCATCTCATTTTAGAATGTAATTTTCATTGATTTTTTCACAGTGAATTATTTTGTTCCAGAAAAACGAGAATGAGACTTTGTAGGTTATGTTAAAAACAGTTTCATGTAATTTAAACTTTTGAAAACACTGAATACGGTGCAAGAAATGATCTCAACAAAAATCTCTTGCAAATTTCACAGTTTTGGTGACTACGATTATTTCCCAAAAAACCTTTATATTTTTAAAATCTACTTTCGATTAAAGTATTCGGAAGTATTTCTACATTCCTGAAGAGACCATATGTGTGTTAGAAAAACATTTTGGAGTGCAAGGCCTAAAATGTTGGTAGCAGACAATGTGACAATTCTGTAATTTTTATTGATTTAATCTCAGTGAATGTTTTTTTTCAGAACAAGGAGAACCAGGAGAACAAAACTTTGCAGGTTATGTGAAAAACAATTTCCAATATCCTATAATTCTAAAATTCCCAAGAAGCAATTCTAACATTTTACTTTTTTAAAAAAAACTTCTCTTTCAAGATTCACCATTTTGTGACATACACATCCACTCCCAAACAATCTGTTTTCATCCAATCTTCATCTAAACTTTTCACTAGAAATTTTAAAGTTCCATAAGTGACAGATGGAAAACAGTGTGATACTATCCCTTTTGAGTACAGATCCCAAAATATTTCATAAACTAGACAATGTGTTCTGTCAAGTTGGAAGTTTGACAGAAGTATGTCGTCCTAAAGCAGTGACTTTTCTCGGACCTTTTTTCAGTTTCCCTTGTACTCGAAGAAGGTGCACGACTTTGCTCAGAGGTATCCCCTGAAAACTTTCGACTTGCGCCTTTTGCTGCCGGGTTTTATCGGGGGCGGGAAATGGACGTGCACGCTACATTTGATACGTGTGCTCGTTCACTAGGTTAGTCGCGCATTTCCCTAGTTCAGGAGACGCGTGGCAGGTAACAATTCTTACCTGAGGAATCCGAGGGCCCTTGAAAAGGATCCGCGAGCTTGGGCCGCTTGTTCGGCGGGCCGTCCACTAGGTGGTCGGCCATGTCTCCGCGGGTTAGCTCTTCTCAGGGCTGTTTACTCTCCGCACCAGCAGATCGGCGAACACGCACGTACGCACACGCAGGCACGCACGCACGAACTAGAACAACACTGCCTCTTCGACGACTACCTCGACGGGGTGACGGAAATTCACTGATTTTCTCGCATGGTCGCGGGCGTAATAATAACAGCAACGAGAGCCGCGGCGCATGGAGCGTCCCCGAACACGCTTTACAAGACGGTCAACCATTGGGCATCGTCGGGGTTAAAACCCCTTTTGCAGGTTCGCGCACACTATTTCAGGAAGCGCACAACTCCAGAACCACGGAATCGAGGAGAAAAATGTTGAAAAATTCGTGATACACTTGGCTGGACACTGGTCGTCAAAACTTCGAGAAGTGGCAGACTGGCTGCGCACACGGCGCTACCTCGCATCGAGACCCGCTAGCACCATCACCATCTTCCTTCCTCTGTCTTCTTCTCTCGCCTTGGCACTGCGCGACGGGCGCGCGAAATCACCGAGAGATTAGGCGGCTTTCCCCGTACATTCGAGAGAAACTGGACGCGACTTGCCGAACTCGATCGAATTAATCGGGTCCAGACCGGCCAGCGCGAGCAATTTAGATTCGCGAGGGAAGCGAACGCGAAGGTTCCGCACCGCACGAGTATCGGTTCAAGTAAAATGGCGACTGCTGTTGATGAGAAGTTTTTCTACGCTTGTCAGAAAATGTCGGACTGGCGAGTAAAGGCTGCCGGGACCATAGACGGCAAACCTGATTGGCGGAGAAGATCACGTGACGCGTGGATCAGAAATGATTGGTTGACGTGTCGGGAGACTAGGAACGGCGTGGCTAGTCGCACGGTGGTGAAATAGCAGGGAGGTGCCAAGTCGAAAAACCCCCGGTGAAAGGATTTTTATTTGGGATGAATTTGTTAAATAATCGGTTGTTCATTTGGGATTTTTTTTAATGAGAGCTTTAATGAGTAGGGTTTGAGAAGTTCTTTGAATTTCTAGGGTAGAGAAAGAGAATTAGGGAAGATTGAAGGAATGAAAGGAGATAAGGGTGCGATTGTGGTTAGTACGCTTTTGAGCGATGTTCGAAATATGAGTTGAGATTCCGCCGCGAAATGTCATAACTTTTCCTTGGTGTTGCTCCGAAAGCACACGCGACGTTGTAGCTTGCTTTGAAAAAAATCTCGTCTGGATAAAAGGTTGATTCGACGTCTGTGAGAAGTGAGGTGAATTGCTCTGAAAAATTGATAAGTGTTACTAAGTTTATAGCTTTTTCATGAAATTTGACGTGAATGTAGAGTGTTTTGGAGCAGTGTTGAATATTGTTGACAACAATATGCTTTTTACAGCTGATTTCTATCAAAATGAGTTGAGTCCTTTGTTTCGAGACGATAAAGATGGTTTTGCTCTATTATCTTTACCATGTTAGTGAAATTATCACTAAAATTACAATATTTTCATTCATGGAAAATTATGAATTAATTTAACAAAATTGCACAGAGAAGGTTAAGTTAAAATATATTGATGAATAAACATTCGTGAAAAAAATATACGAATATACTGTTGATATCGAAGTACTTTTTTGTACAGTTCCAATATTTTAAATAATTGTATTTTTTAATAATTAATTCTGGAGGCATAGAGTAATTTTTATATTTTCAAACGATTTTTTTAATTTAATATTCAGATCGAAAATTCTGAACTTTTTGGCAATGTTGCATCAAATATTTTGTTATGAATAATATATTTGCTTCAAAACAGAATGCTATTTTAGTTATGTTAAACATTATTTTCAAATGTATTGTGATCTAATTATTTTTTATTTTTACAGTCGTTATTTTAAATTCCCCTGTCCCTATAACTAATATAATTGTTTAAATAATTAATTCTGGAGGCATACAATAATTTTTATTATATTTTCAAAACAAAATTTACATATAATATTCAATTCAAAACTTCTGAGCTTTTTGACAATGTTGCATCAAATATTTGGTTACTAATAATATATTTACAAAAAAAAATTGGTCTTTTAGTTATGTTACACATTATTTTGAAATATATTGTGATCTAATTATTTTTCATTTTTACAGACCTTATTGTCAATTCCCCTGTCCCTATAACTAATATAATTGTTTAAATAGTTAATTCTGGAGGCATAGAATAAATTTTATTTCATTTCCAAAAGATTTTTGAAATTTAATGTTTCGTTCAAAAATGCTGAACTTTCTGGTAATGTAGCATTAAATATTTTGTTATAAATAATATATTTACTTCAAACCAGATTGGTATTTAAGTTATGTTAAACATTATTTTGAAATTTATTGTGATCTATTTTTTTTACAGTATTTACTGTCAATTCACCTGTTCGTATAACTAATATAATTGTTTAAATAATTGATTCTGGAGGCATAGAATAAATTTTTATTATATCTTCAAAAGGTTAAAAAAAATTAATGTTAATTTACAAAATTCTGAGCTTTTTTGCAATGTTTCATAAAATAATAATTCGTTATAAATAATAGATTTACTTCAAAACATTTTCGTCTTTTAGTTATGTTACACAATATTTTGAAATGTATTGTGATCTAATTGTCTTTTAAATAATTAATTCTGGAGGTATACAATCATTTTCATTATATTTTCAAATGATTTTAAAAATTGAATATTCAGTTCCAAACTTCTGAACTTTTTGGCAATTTTGCATTAAAAATTTTGTTATAAATAATGTATTTACTTAAAAACAAATTGGTCTTTTAGTTATATCACACATTATTATGAAATGTATTGTGATCTAATTATTTTTTATGTTTGCAGTATTTATTGTCAATTCCCCTGTCCCTGTAACTAATGCAATTTTTTAAATAATTAATTCTGAAGGCAAACAATCATTTTTATTACATTCCCAAAAGATTTTTAAAATTTAATATTTCGTTCCAAAATTCTGAACTGTTTGGCAATGTTGAATTAAATATTTTGTTATAGATACTATATGTTTATTTCAAAACAGATTGGTCTTTTAGTTATGTTACACATTATTTTGAAATGTATTTTGATCTAATTATTTTTTATTTTTACAGGCTAAGCTGCGTGGAGAAGCAAAAAATAATTGACTCCGTAAAAAGTTCAAAATAGTGCATTTCGATAAACTTGTCATATGAATTGCATTAATTCGACTTTCAAAAATCATATGTTAATATGATAAAGAGAATCAACTTGAAATAGTGTTTTTCTGTAAATAAAGAATCTGAAGAAATGTATACGAATTTAGTTTGCAAAAGTTAAGAAAACTTTTCTTGTTTGGAATTTTCAAAGGATTTTATATCAAGTAAATTTTGTTCTAATTAGTTTTACTGTTACAAGCTGAATTTGTATTTAAAAGTGTGCACTTTGAAATTAAATGCTTCAAGACTAGATTCTAATTCAAAAGTTTCAAACAATCATAAATGAAAAACATTGGAAGTCGACTAATTTCAAATTCAAATATTCAAGATTGGACAATATCCAGTTGAAAGCGTTTTTAGTTCAAAATTTTGATTTGAAAGTCAATGAAATAATAATAATGAAATGTAATGCAAATGAAACAGTAATAATAAAATTAAATAATTTGAATTAAAATATTCGTATTTAAACAATATGTCAAGTTGAAATCTGTTGCAATTGATGATCGTAGAATCAAAATTTATTTGATTCCTAGAAAATTTCCTTCGTTTAAATATACATTTTCTTCGAAACAGTAAAGAATTTAACTAACGGAATCAATTATTTGTTTATTAAATCTATAACGAAATTATCGTAAGATTCATACCAAGATTTTTCTAAATGTAATTGTTTTTTCAACTATATTTCTTACGAGTATAATACTTTTTTGGCTGCAATAACTGAACTTAATATTTACTTATAAATTATATACATTTTTGTGTAAAATCGATCCAGTACACTTGTTCAACTCGCAGCTACAAATATAATTTCTTTCTGTGAATGGTATAACTTTTAGTTCATTTAATTATTTCATTCCAATTGTGTAAATTTGGTTAAGAAACTATAACGGGGTTGCTGCAAAATTCCAATTTGGAAATTCCTTGACTTTCCCTGTCAGCTAAAATTTTTTCTTTCAGGTATAAAAACAACCATACGCCTAGGAGATCAATAATCTTAATGCTAAACACTGTTTTTTTTGTCTTCTAAATTT
The DNA here is from genome assembly GCA_932195095.1 of Andricus curvator. Taxonomy (NCBI): domain Eukaryota; kingdom Metazoa; phylum Arthropoda; class Insecta; order Hymenoptera; family Cynipidae; genus Andricus; species Andricus curvator. The sequence goes on from CAKNYM010048731.1 coordinate 84,643, forward strand.
ATCTCGAAACACTTTTCACGGCGCGGTGTAATAGTTTTGAACTGAAAGTTGTTTGCAAATTAAAATTTGTTTTTGATTACTGTTCTTTGATATTATCTGAACTATTTAAGACGAAATCTAAAATAATCGATCGCACCCATTTTAGATATAATCGATTTTTGTGTTTAATTTTTTTATTTCTTTTTTTGTATAATTGCAATTTTTGAAGCATGAAAGTTTAAATTGAGATTATTTGCCAATTATTTGCTTATGAAGTCGAATTTGTCAATATTGGGCCATTTAAATCATATCCTTATTCTAGGTTTGTAATTAAAATCAATAAAATTCCTAAATTAAGTTAAGTAAGAAAAATATAAATTTTATATTATTTCATATATTCAATATCACAAGAAAAAAATCTGCGATGCAAAAAATATTCCAAGTAAAACCATATGATTATGTGAAATCAAATTTGGCCAAGTAATTTGGGAAAAAATATTCATAATAAAATATATAAAGAAACTTTTTGTACAGTGCCATACCAAATTTTAAAACTAAATTTTAAAAAGGCAGATTAGACATTATACAACTTGACGGGATTATATTATATCATAAATCTCCCACACCTGGCAATTTCTTATTAAATTAATTTTGCTTATAACATTCAATCCCGTCAAGTTTTATAATGTTTAATATGGCTTCTTAAAATTTGTGTAACAATTTTTGTAGGGCACTTTATAAAAAAGTTTCATTATGTATTTTATTATGAATACTATTTTTCAAATTACTTGGCTATGTTTGAATTCACAAATTTATATAGTTGCAATTGGCAGATTTTTTGCAACGCAGATGTTTTTGTTAGGAATCCAAGTTTTTTGTCATTGAAAAAATAATAAGATAGGTACGCTTAATTAAATTTAAATTTAATTACTGATTTACTAAATATGAAGAATTAAATTAATTGTTTGAATAATTTTTGTTGAAAATTACCTAAATTGTTAATATTGATTTATTCGTCAATTAAATCAAGTGGTAACATATTATTTAATTAAAATTTCGATTGGATATTTTAATTTAAAATGGAAAGAGTAGATAGATTCACTGCATTTAACCGATACTTAATTTTGTGTAAGATATTATAGAAATATAATTTATTCTCTTAAATAAAAAATTAATTGTTGTTGAATGATTGTAAACAAACAAAATTTTCATCTGTGATCATCCAACCGATTTACACCAAATTTTAATGAGAAGTCGGTAGTAACATATTCTTGATAGGTATTGCAAGAATTTTTGATATCTTAAATAGTTTTGAAAATTTTACCATTTTTGTCATCTCTAAATTTTCATTGTTCACATTAAATACGTAAGCTTTAATAAACTTTTTAAGATATCGAAAATTCTTGAAAAACTTATCGAGAATCTGTTGCTACTAGCTTTTCGTTCAAAGTTATCAATCGGTTCGATAGATTAGGATGTAAAGGTAAGCACAGGTAGAAAATTTGTTGTTTTTATGTCTTTTGTTTTGTTTTAATCTTCCTGTTTCTAAGATATTAACATAAAATGAAGCCTAAACTTGGTTTTAATGGTTGGTCAGCCAGCTGCCAAGATTCATTGAAATCGGTTAAAAATTGCGCCGACAATTTACAAAAGGTCCAAAATACATGATGATAGATATGGATTCTTGGTAGTTTTTTTTTACTTGGGGACGATTCGCTACCGCGAGTTTTGGTTAAATAATAAATTTAATGACCTAATAGTTAATATTGATTGCCTTGGTCCCAGTACTGGCTTGTAATGCTGACGTACGAAAATGCCGGAGTTAATTAAAAAAAATTATAAAAAATCATTGAATTGTTTTTAGGGCGCATCTACTTTATCCATTCATCATCATACGCCTGCATACCGTCCGAATATTATTTATAATTTCAAAAGTGTAAATGTAAATGTGTGGGGTTCTCACCCTACATCTATACCTCAATTTTCCTAGCAGTCGGTAATTTTAACCATTGCTCTAATCCTACAGAATTCAAAGTTTATGAAAAAATAATCCTCATAAGCCACAGCTCAAAAAACTTAAAACAACTAATTTTAAACTCTCTTTTCCTGATTAATTATTTATTACATGACTTTATATAGTTGTCAAATAAATGAACTGTTAACGGGAATATGGATAAAATAGTTTTTAAATAATTTAAATCGTTCACAATTTTTCATCGTGTAATATTTCGTTTTTTTCGTGTAATAGACCATTTCACAACTCTTTATAATGACATGAAACGTTATTTTTATGAGCATTAAAAATTTTTAACGACGGAACTTGGAAATTTTATCATGAACTATGACAATTTTCTTAATAACCAATTCTTTTTAAACTTTCGTGTAACATTTTGCTTTTTAGGTGTTTCAGACCATTTTAAAACGTTACATTAAATTTAACTTTTTCTGAATATTTACAATTTCTCATAAAAATGGAACTTAGAATTTTTGTTCTTAAAAAAAATTGTTTCCGCTATAGTTGTATTTACAGTTATTTGACATTTTAGAACATAGGAACCATATTTTTAAACGTTTATTTTTTTAATCTTGATACTGTCGGCATAGTGCTGTCCCGATCGTGGAACCAGCCGTTAGCCAGTACTGGGCTAATTGCCGATTATACTGGTGACCAGTACTGGGCCAGTACTGCGCCGGTGCTGAACTCCAGCGGACTACAGAAATTTCCACCTGGCGACTAACTGGCAAATATTAATCTCATTTTGAAGTTTTGAGTTTCTAAAATGTAAATTATGCTAAAAAAGGAATTTAAAAATACAGTTATATGATAGTTTCTGCAATTTTTTTCGTTAAAAATTGATTTAATAGAAAAATCGATTTAAAAAAAAGTCCTCGATGTATTATTTTTAATTCGGTCTTAAATTGTTAGTAGGGCGTCAAAGAAATGTAATAAAACACAAATTTCCATTTGCTTCAACTTTAGTATATCGAAAACTCCCTGACTCTTTTAGGGTTTCCCTGACTTTCTCTGAACAGTTTTAAATTTCCTGACTTTTCAGAATTCTCTGATCTGTATCAACCCTCTGAACAAGTATATGTATTATGAATTATTTGCAATAATAATGCTTGGATTTTGTGAGTCATAAATTCATTATCCACTTTACCATTGAAGGGTGAACGTAAAATCATTTTTTAAATGGTGATGTGACAATTTTCAGTTGAAATTTTATTTCACTTTTATTTGAAAAATATTGCAATTTTCAATAAACCACTCAATAATCTATTTTAAATCATACATTTTGCCAAATGCTTATCTTCTCAAATATAAATAATGTTCCCGCATAAGTTATGTTTCTCACTTTTTATAAATCTTTTTGTTAAATTTTTTTCGCGTTTAAATCTTCTTTCATACAACTTTTCTCTTAAGATTTTAGAATGAGAGTTAAATTCCATACTTCTTTTACGCGCTAATAAGGATGAGTGGTGCAAGCGATCGTTAATACGCTTTTACTTTTGAAATAGCTCATATGAAGACATGAGAATAGCAAATGGATAAAAACAAAATTTTCGTAATTCTGTTTTTAAGGGGTTTAAGTAATTTAGGATAATATTGATCGATACATATTAGGAATATGTAAAAATCATTTCTCCTTTCTCTCGAAAAAAATGAATTTTAAAATTATGAGAATGACAACTGGATAAGGACCATTAGGTTTTACACTCTAACACACCGAAAATTAAAAAACAAAGAATGTTTACACCTCCTTGACACATTGTAAGTGGTTGGCACATGCTTTTACAATTTTGAGTAAATTTTTCATCGTGTAGTATAGAAGTAATTTTATGTTTGGATATTATCCAGATGTCATTTTCATAAATTCTGAAATGCCAGTGTGAACATTTTTCAAAATGATGGCATATCAAAAAGTACATATATTGGCCATATTTAACAGGCCAAAAAAGTCCTTACTATATTTTCGTGATTTTGTAAAAAATAACCATTCTATGAGATGGAAAACTGGATAAGGACCATTATGTTCATCTTCCCTCTCACTTAGAAAAATGGGTTTCCTAATTTTTGCACATATATTCAACATAAAGTTCTTGGGAAACACATGCTTCTGTTATTCCATCAAAAATTTATATTTGAAACCTATTATAAAAAAAAAAAACTTTTTTGTTCGTCCTGTAAAATCTCATTCATGATTCTTATCTACGTCTGGACATATTAAAGATTTATTAAAAAATTCTAATCTTTCCTTAAGAGTTAAAATTTAAATGTAAGTATGTATACTCTTGGTGAATTTGTGAGAATTGTAATTTTACGCTTAAAGAAAATAATACTAAGTCTTTGCTTGCCTGCTCCAGTGAAGATCTTTATTAATTTAGACATAAAATTTGTCTATGAAGCTTCAAAGGCGGTGGATCGAAAATAATTTGGGACTCGTTTAAAAAAAGCATGAATAAAGATCACCGTTTTTTGGTTCGAGCATTCTAAAAAATATAAAATAATAACTCTCTCATTAAATCATATAGGGTACTGCTTTGATCTTGAAGTTGGATCAAAGTGATTTCCAGCAAAGTGCTACGCATTTGATTAAAATAAATAGTATCAACATTATTTTACAGTTACAAGTAAGCATCAGGCCTCGGACAGATAACACTATTGACACTTTTTTTAAGGATGCAACTATTTTTACATTTTTTTTTAATGACACTAATGATAGGTACTATTTTCTCAACATGCTCACTAATGCAACTATTTTTTTCACTTTGCCTATAAAGATGTTTTCAAAATTCTTCTCTAGATTGTCTAAAAGAACATATCCACCACCTGCAAAATCAAAATTAAAAAAAATACAATATTTTGAAGATTTTAAAGAATGTTAACAGATTTCAGGGATTTTTAAGGATTTTATAGGGTGTCAAAGCCTTTAGTGCATTCTAAAGGATTCCAAGGGATTTCAGAGAATTTCAAAGATTTAAAGAAGTTTCACCTGATAATTTTTCAAGATAATTTACAGGATTTCAAAGTATTTCAAGGAATTTGCAGGGATTTAAACCAGACCTACGCGAATTTATAGGATCTTCAAGGACTTAAGAGACTTAAAAAATTGCAATGGATTTTAAAGGATTTTCAAAAATTTTAAGGCATTTTAAGGAATTTCAAAGTATTTTTAGAGAACTTTAGGGTGTAAATGAAATGGAATGACATTTTAAGGGACTTCTAAGGATTTTATGGGATTTTATGCTGTCAGAGGATTTCAAAGATTAAAACGTTTTTAAAGGAATTTAAAAAGATATTAAAGGTTTCAAGATGTTGTACGGGATTTCAAAATATTTCTGTGAATTTCACAATATTTGAAGGATTTCAAACATTTCAAAGGGCTTTAAAGAATTATAGTGTATTTTAAAAGATTCCGAAGAATGTTATGAGATTTCAAAGGATTTCGTAGGATTACAGATTTTTAAATGATTTTGTAAGATTTCAGAATATTAAAAAGATTTCAAGGAATTTTCACGATATTCACAAAGTTTTAAGGGATCTGAAGGCATTTTACAATATTTGAGGGATTCATAGGGTTTCAAAAGAGTAATTAAAAGGTTGCATAATATTATCAGGAATTTCTATAGATTTCAAGGGGTTAAAAGATTGGAGAGTTTTTCCGAGATTTCAGAGGATTTTAACAGAATTCATGGGATTTTAATGAATTTCAGTGAATATCAAAGCTTTTAGGGTATTTTCCAAGATTTTAAGTGATTTCAAGGGGCTTTATCAAATTGTATAAGACTTGACGGGATTTTAGTGGATTTTGAAGCTTTCATCATTTTTTAACGAAGTTTCAAAGATAATTACAGATTTCAAGTTGTTATATGGGATTTCGCTGAATTTTTGTTATTATTGATTTCACAATATTTAACAGATTTTATCAATTTTTAGGTATTTAAAAGGATTTTAAAGAGTTTAGTTTATTTTAAAAGATTACAAGGCATTTAACGAGATTTCAAAATTATTAAGGGTTTTCAGAGAATTTCGTAGGATTATAGAATTTCAAATAATTTTGAAATATTTCAGAGTATTTAAAAGATTTCGAAGATTTCAAGGACTTTTTACGGCATTTACAAAGTTTTAAGGGATTTTAAGGAATTTTACAATATTTGAGGAATTCGCATAGGATTTTAAAAGAATAATTAAAAGGTTCCATACACGGAGAAAAATGGATGTTTAAATGTAGATGTTCAAAGGGTAAGATTGTTCCGCCTAACATGCAGATATTCATGCCAATCATCTACTATCTTTTTGAGATGTTAGGCGTAAAAATATTTTTATGTTAAACTGTAACATATTCAGATGTTAAAATCATCTGAACGCATGCGCATTGCGCATTCGAATTTCACGACTATATTTGACGGCTATATAATTTCGATTTCACAATTATGGAATATTACAATTTTTGAACATTTTCAAAGAATCAAAATTAGCTATCCTTAATTAAAATTGTATAACGACTTTTGCCTGTCTACACGACGGAACAATGTTCTTAAGTTTGAGGTTATATTGACTCGAACACCTTTGAACATTTGACACGTGATTTGACAAAATGTTTCTGAATTTATAATGAAATATGAGTTTAAGTTACGTCAAATAGATAGAATTTTAAATGCAGATTACATATTATTCGTTCTCAGCTTACTTACCCCGTTTTTATTTTTTATTTTGAATTAAAAATATGAAACATAACCTCAGCTAGACTGAATGTATTATCTGATCGGCATTTCATACCCTGTATCTGTTTTTCGTTCATGCACGAAAATTCAAGTTTAGTTTTAAATTCACAAATAAGTTATCAATTAATTCCTTAAATGCTCAGAAATAAGTAAATTCCTCAAATATTTACAGCCGTTAGTTGACATAACCATACATATAATATTTCGGATATTTCAGGTTGAACATTTTGGATGTTTCAGAGTAACATTGTGGATGTTTCAGAGTAACATCTCACTTTTTAATATCTACAGATCCTAACTTTGAACATCTATATTGCTGTCCTATAGTTAAACATAAAATATGTTAACCCTGAAGATCTAGATGTTACGTTTAAACATCCATTTTTCTCCGTGTACGATTATCAAAAATTTCTATAGATTTCAAGGGGTTAAAAAAATTGGAGAGTTTTTCACTGATTTCAGGGGGTTTCAACAGAATTGATCAGATTTTAATGAATTTCAGTGACAAAGCTTTTAGGGTATTTTAAAAGATTTCAAGGGATTTGAAGGGGCTTTATAAGATTTTATGAGACAATATTTAACGGATTTTATGCATTTTCAGGGATTTAAAAGGATTTTAAAGAGTTTTGATTATTTTAAAAGATTCCAAGGAATTTAATGAGATTTTAAAGTTATTAAGGAGTTTCAAAGAATTTCGTTGGCTTTCAGAAAATTTCAAAGGATTTTAAAAAGGTATCCAGGATATCAATGATATTTAAAAGATTACAAGGGATTCTTGAGAGAAATTTAGGGAGTAAATAAAATTTCTAGGGATTTCTATACGTAATTCAGATATTCTAAAGGATTTCAAAGCTTTTTGGGTATTTTAAGAGACTCGAAAGGATTATGTGCGATTTTAAGGGAGATGTATATTAGGGTGGGCCGAAAAACTCAAAAGAATTAAATTTATTGGTAATAGCATGAAAAGTTTATTTGTGGCATTACGGACAAATTTTCAGAAGAATCAAAAAATTTCTCACCATTGGGCAAGTCCATTGAAAATTTTCAATTTTTTTGGTGTAAATTTTATGGAAGTAAATAACCTTAGACGGAAAAAGTAAAAAAAAATTTGTCGAAATATATTTCAAAAATTGACCAAAAAAGTCAATTTTGTTAATGTGTACCTCGAGTTGTTAAAAAAATGTGTTATTAAACAAAATTTTTTAATTTTTTTAAATTGTTTGATGCTCTTCTTAACCAACTAAGGAAACACGTACATTTTTTTTAGTTTCAACAAAAAATTTCTTTTTTTTACGGATCCTGAAACATGAGATATTTTTACACAAGATCCGTAAAAATCCATTTACAGGATCCTTAAAAAGTAGAGAAAACAAAAATTTTGAATCAAAAAAATATGTGCGTGTTTCTTTGGTTAATGTTTTGGCAACTTTAGGTACAAATTAACAAAAGTGCATATTTCGTCATTTTTTTGAAATATTATATTTCGACGTTTAAAATTTTTTTTATTTATTTTACGTCTAAGGTGATTCACTTCCATAAACTTTATACACACAAAAATTGAAAAACAATTTTGTTCTATTTTTCGCGGATCTTGTGTAAAAATTACCCATGTTTCAGGATCTGTAAAAAATAGAAAATTTTTTTTTTAACTTAGAAATATTTACGTGTTTCCTTAGTTGATTAAAAAGAGCATCAAAAAATAAAGAACGCAAAACATTTTTTTTTGCAACTTTAGGTACAAAATTACATTTTTCGTAATTCTTTGAAATATTATGTTTTGACGAACGAAAAATTTCTCACTTTTTTCCGTCTAAGGTTATATTCAGTTCCATAAGCTTTGCACATAAAAAAATTAAAAAAATTTTTTTTCCATACACAAAAAATTAAAAATTTGATAAGTTTAATCGATTTGCCCAATGATGAAAAATTTTTTGAATTTTTTTATAAAATTTGTTTGTAATGTCAGAAAGAAACTTTTCAGTTCTATTACCAATGAATCTAATAATTTCAAGTTTTATTCGGCCCTCCCTAATGTCTATTGTATACCAGATTTAAAAAATAGTTAGCTCCTGATTTAAATATTAAAAAAAATTCATGAATTTCATTTGTCAAATGAGTTCGAGACCTGAAACAATAAATTTGATACACTGAGAAGTACACACTTCCATTTTTGTGAATTAATATCCTATTTTCGTCTGTTTGCTCGTCGTAAAATATATGTACAAATGTTTTAGATCTTGTCTCGATTAAGATTTGAGATCTTTCCGTTTGATGAGATAACTCTTTTAGAAAAATGTTTGCCTTAGGTCAGATCTTTAAAAAAAAACTTTCGGTACGAGCCCGTGGGCTCGTACATTTTTCCACTCTCGAAATTGGATCATTTTGATATTAAATGAAAGATTAAAATGAGCTGAAGAACTTTTGATACCTCAGGATTCACTGTCGCTAATTTTCCAAATTTACACTACTTGCATAAATTAAAGTACTGTATTTTTTTTAGCATAAAACTCCAATGACATGTGATTTTTCTGAAAAGTCCTGTAGACAATTCTGACAGCTAAAACCAACCAAACATTTGTTTAATTCTAACAAAAGAAACGCATATCCGAGCCGACATGAAGATTGTGTAAGAATGTCAATATCATAACTCGCACATATAGTGTCAATAGCTGAGTCCTCATACTCCGTACTCTAGACATATGTTCCTTTTATCTCTCTTTTTTCTCAGACAAAAAACAAATATTCGATCAAAGAAGAAAATCAAGCTATATAAAAGGTGGAAGAGAATATATGAACTTTAAGCGACTATCATAATCTGACAAAGTGTATTTGGTGTATTTATATAATTAACAATAAGCATTGAACCAGTGCTCTGCACTACTGCTCTTGCGTCAAGCAGAGCCTTTTCATTGGTGAAGAAATAGAGATTCAAGAGAATAGCTAATTATTATCTTCTCTCTGCCAATGAAATGCTCCTCTTCATCGCACTGAAGACAATTGAAGAAAAGCTGTATAAGCGCATCAAACTGTTCTGGTTGCGGAGGTAACAGGCAAGGTTGTGCAAGGTGGCTGAAACAAAGAGAGTTTAATACGTATACATATATAGGTATAATATAATCGCAGGGTTTCAGTAAGGTGACATGGATTGGAGGGAAAATGTTGAAGTACATGCCAGTGTAATAGCACCGTATTCAAGCGCAAGGTGACTAAAACAAAGAACCCCTGCCGATTACTAATCTCTCACTCTGTTAGACCTAACTGAAAATCAAAGTGAACAGCTACCAGTATTGAATTACATTTTGCAAGTGCTAATTGCTAACCCTCTGCTGAAGCTGAAGGTGGATTACTCCCGATTATATCGGATATATTACCCTGGAATACCTCTATTATACAGAATTACTCTGGATCCCTCCACGAAAGACCTCATTGAACCTGATAGAAAAAAAAATCTATGAGAAATAATGCGGTCTTTGTCACGTACATTCCAGAGTAAAACTCATAGATTTGTCTAATTTTAGCAGGTTCAGTAAGGAATTCCTAATAGTTAGTGAGATCTGAAAAATTAGTTTTAATATTCCAGATAGAACTCAGCTCTATTTGAGTCTGGAAATCCAACTAGGTTCTGTTTATGTAAAAAGCTCATAAAAACCAACAGATGTGGGTACTTTACGAAATCTCAAAAAATTTATTTTGGAATTCCAGACAGAAACCAGCACTTTTTCAGTTTGAAAATCACAATTGGTTACACAGTTATGTGGTTACACAGTTATCTCAACAGAAACCACTTCATTTTGCAATGGGAAATCCAGATTGGTAACAGATATGTAAATTCCTCTTAGAAACCAGCAGATATTCTATCTGGCAAATTTTTTCCTAATAGTCAGCCAGATTGAAACTCTTTGAACCTTATAGATCCTCATACAAATTCTATCAGGTTCAATGAGGTCTTTCGTGGAGGGATTACCTAAGATTATTCCGGATTGATTACATAAAATTATGGTTGATTACTCCGCCTAAATTCTATAGATACCCGCGAATTTTCAATCAAAAAGGATTACTTTTTAACAAAATTGTTCAAATTTTAACCAAATATATGAACTTTTATCCAATTACCCGTGTAGAAAATTATCGGGACAGACTTACATCCAGTTAGGGAATTGCATTGTCTCTAGACGGTCTTTTCGGGCCCTAATCGGGTACTGGCTAGCCCGCCAAGACCAACAAATATTTCTAACTTTTGAATCCAAATATTTTTTTGCACATTTCCCAAAATATCCAGGGTGTTTAAAAGTATGAAAAATGTATAATAAAAGCAAAGAATTTTTTCTCATCATCAAGACAGGCTTTGAAATAATTTTTAACGTCAACTAATAAGTTTTCACAAGACCGACTGACTAGTGCTAGATTAGCTTGTCCAGGCTAGAATTTAACCGTAGAAAAACGTTTCATTTCTACTCAGCGCCATAATAGCGGTCAGGACGGTCTATCCTGGCCCCTAATAGTTCCCCGATAATTTTCTACGCGGGCAGTTTATTTCTTAACCAAAAACATTAATTATCTACTAAAAAGATTAATTTTCGACCGAAAAAGACGAATTTTTAACAAAATACATGAATTTTCAACAAGCTAGTTGAATTTTCAACTAAACAAAATATTTTTCAATTAATTGTTGAATATTCATCTGAAAAGGATCAGTTTTCTAACCAAAATTGAATAGTTGAATTTTCAGCAAAAAAATTAATTTTCAACCAAAAGAGAACGAGTTTTCAACAAAATAGTTAATTTTTTACCAAAACAGATTAACTCTCAACAGAAAATTTAATATTTGATATTTCAACCTAAACGATTTTTTAGCAAAATTGTTTAATTTTCAGCAAAGTAGAAAAAACGAATTTTCAAGAAAAGAAATGAATTTTTAACCAAAAATGGAATATTTATACTTTCAAGTAAAAATAATAATTTTTCACCGAAAATACATAAATTAAAAAAAATAGTTAAATTTTGAACCAAAGAGATGAATTTTCAGTTAAAATTATGCATTCCCTAACAAAAAATTAAGTTTGAACAAAGTAGTTCAACTTTCAACCAAAAAAATAAAACTTTCAACAAAGAGGATTAATTTTGAACAACAAAAAGTTAATTTTCAATCAAAAAAGATTCAACGGAGAAGATTAATTTTGTACTGAAAAAGAAGAATTTTCAACAAACTGCATAAATTCTCAATCAAGTAGCTTCGCTCGCAAGTTTGAGCGCAGACCTTTTAAAATTAAAGGTCAAATCATCGACAACTGTAATTTGATGATTGTGAATTCTCTTTTGCTAAAGCTCCTTCGGCTTTGACGAATACATTCTCATCAACATTATTATATCAAATGTATATTACATTTATTTCTGTACGTCGCGTCGGCCTGTGATTGCTTATTTAGATATTGCAAAGTAAAGTACAAATTGTATTTATCATGATTACTTTAATGGTATGCTTTAATATCTTTTCCTGATTTTGCATTTAATTTTATCCTCAGATACCGTGAAAATTTTATATTATTTCAATAAATGTACATTATTAAAATTCATAATATGCATTGATATTAAAAACAGATGTATTTTCCTTGTCTTGTTATTATAATTGAAAAAAATGCGCATCCTATAAAAAAAAACAATTTTGTTATTATGCATTTTATTGTAACTTGTTTTGTTTTTCCATAAATTTAATTTGTTTATGTTCAATGTTATTTTTTACGATTTGAACCAAAAATATGCATCCTAGCGTAAAGTGGTTCTAAGAAAATTTGTAAATGTAATTTAGACGAAAAATTTTGTTAGATAAAATGTTATTGTAGGGTGTATCGTTTTTCCAAAAAGTTAATTTTTTTATTTTAAATGTATTTTTATAACAAAAGTTTATAACAAATTTGTAGATCTTTTTTTCTTTTTTGGTTGGGCAACTTTTGTCTATTCATCTTTTCTCGTATCTTGTATAGTTTTACCGCAAAATGTAATTTTTCATTATTTTTTTGTGCGATAAAAATTTGAATTTTCGAATTTTCATGAAGATTAAAAAATGTCTTAACAATATTGTAGGGTGTTCAAAGAGAAACATTTTTCTTCTCCTGACTTTTTTTTCATATCGTGCGTTGTTTGGCTTAAAATGTTCATTTTCGTTTGTTTTTTGGAATCTTGTAAATGCTATAACTCCGGTAATTTTTTTTTGTATCAAAAAAAGTCATGAGAATATTTTGTTCGCCTTCTTGAATACTATTATTATCTGTGCATAGAATTTTTAAATATTAAAAAAAGTGTTCTTAAAATTTTTCAAAATTTGCTCACTTTTTGAATTTTTATCCAAAATGGCTAGCTAACGAACTTGACCTTCATTTTAGGACAATTAGAGAGTATACGAAAGCCCAATCCACTACGTCAATTCTTTTGAAACTTCTCGTACTAACAAACTAAAAATCTACAGACAGACTAACAGACAGACATTTTGTAAAAACCTGTTTTTTGGGTTCAGGGGGTCTCAAAACGCGGACATTGGAAAAAACGGGTGGGGGGGGGGGGGGTCAAAATTTACACAAATCTAATACCTTCTCATTATAGGATGAGAATGCAAAAAGATAAATTTTCAGCAAAATAGTTAAACTTTCGACTAACGAAAGCTACATTTTTCACCAAAAATGCAACAATTATATTTTCAATTAAAAAAATTAAGTTCCTACTAAAAACAAAGAATTTTCAACTAAATACTTGAATTCTTCACAGCAATTAGATGAATTTTCAACTAAAATGAAGCATTTTCAACCAAAAAATAAAATTTTATCACAGTAGTTAGACTTTCAACCAAATAGCTGAATTTTCAACCAAAAAATAAATGTTCAATCAAGAAGATTAATTTTCTATAAAAAATACAAATTTTCTATAAAACATACAAATTTAAAAAAAAAATATGAATTTTTAATCAAATAATTGAATATTTAACTGAAAAAGATAGATTTATAATCAATTTAAAAATTTAGCTATTCGGTTAAAAATGTAACTAAATCATTAAATTATTTCTTTGAAAATTTAACTATTTTATTAAAATCGTCTTTTTCGGCCAAAAATTCAACTGTTTTCTTGAAAATTCGTCCTTTTGAATTGAAAATTGATCTTTTATGGTAGAAAAGTAATCTTTCTTGATTAAAAATGAACTTATTTGAAGAAAATTCAACTTTTTCGTTTAAAAATTTAACTATTTGGCTGAAAATTGAATTGCTTTTGGTTGAATTTATACTTGTTTTGTTTGAAAATTCGACTATTTGGTTTAAAATGCATATTTGGAGGTTTAAAATCCAACTACATGATTGGTTAAAAATTCAAATTTTCTTGTTAAAAATTTAATTATTTTGTTAGTCATCTTTTTTGGTCGAAAATTTAACTGTTTTGTTAAAAATTCGTCCTTATGGATTGAAAATTCACCTTTTTTGGTTGAAAATGAACTTTTTTTGTTGAAAATGCAACTGTCTTCGAAAAAATTCGTTTTCTTTGTTTGGAAATTTAACTATTAGGTTAAAAATTCGAATGATTTATTGAAAATTTGTCCTTTTTGCTTGAAGTTCAACTATTTGTTTGTTAATGCAATTGTTTGGTTAAAAATTATTTTTTGTTTGTAGTTGAAAATTCGTCTTTTTGGTTTGAAAATTCAACTATTTTGTTGAAAATACAATATATGTATATTTCCACTTAAAATCTTAGGCATTTAAAGCGTTTCGTATTGTGGTATTATATTCCAAATATATAATTTCTGTTTGCTTTTTTAATTTTTAATTTCAATTTTAGCGTAGTAATAATTGTTTTCCTTTCCTTCAACATCGGTATACATCTTGAAATTGTTATCGTTTATTGCAAAGAATTTATTCTTTTTACAGTTCTTTCAGCGGAAAATCATCAGTTACAATCCGACACCGTCATTTTTTCAGCACGCTCAGTCTGTATCGGTTTATAAAAAATCCGAAAATTTTGAAAATTTATCACAGGAAAATTCTGCCCCCCCCCCTAAATGTTGCCTCAATAGGCCGCCCTATAGGCCTATGTAGCCTATATAATATAGGAAATCGGCCACTGCTGTGTCAAACATTTGTTATTCTCGAGGTTATTCTTATTCAGCTTCTCCATACCCCATGAATATACTTTTATCTTTGTGAAAAATTCAAAGTTCTATTTATAATCGCCATCACGAAAGCTGATTTTCAAAATCTGTGAAACTGCAACCTCAAAATTCTTGGACAATTTACTCTAACTTTTTTATATCAAACCTTTTTTACCCGCATTCAGAAACTCACTATCTCAGGTGTGAGTTTTTATTTCTTACTTAAACTGAAGATTAAATTTTTTATCGCAATCCGCAGTCGAGCGTACTTTAATTTGTGGTCAGTGTCACTTTTAGAATGTCAACTTCTACATTTCTTTTCTCGAAACTGGATAACTTTTTTGACCTCAATTATTCAGCAAAACTTCAGGTCGAGAGTAATCTTAGTAATCTTAGTAAATCTTAGTTCTGTACTGCCACCCTTAAAATATTGATGTTTGCCAAGATTAATTCTTCACTGACAACATTTAACTTTTACCGTTAGCAGTAAATTTGATTATAGGACCATTAATTAAAATCAGATAATTAATAATTTTTCAATTAAATTTATTGTGTTTTTTCAATTTTTATAAATTTGAGGGATCGTTACTAAACTTTTGTTTCATTTCGGTTCAGAGACGGAACCAAAGTCTCTTACAATTAGGAGTTCTATTTCGTCTCACGCAGGAAAAAAAATTGTTTTTTTTTTAGAAAATAATATAGAATTACAAAAAGTTTCAGTTACATTTAAAAGCTTAAATAAATATACAGTTATACACTCAAGTCCCGATATAAGAACGGTTTCGGACATGGCCTGCAGTGGCCTTCAGCCTAAATCGGGGGAAATCTAAATGTAAACAAAAGCCGTATAAATCATTTCTGTTGAATTTGGACGCATGCTAACACCTGGCATAACTAAGGCGCTGACAGTACTGCCCTCATGCTGCTTGTCACGCTTGACTGAGCGCCATATCTCTCTCTCGGTCCCGCGGTTCCTGCATTACCAAAATGCCGAGGACTTAAATTCTATGAATATCGTAAACTGAGGGTGCTCTATCGTATTTGACTTTGGGTTGATTGAAATGTGTTATAAAAATTTGTTGTAGGACATTTCCGGGGCAATGTAAGTCAGAACTCTGATTAGAACTCCTAGAACTCAAGTTTTCAAATGCGACAATTTTTGGGTATCTTCAAAGTGTATCTTATTTGATTTTGCGTTGATCGAAAAGTGTCATAAGACAATATTGTAGAACTCTTGTTGAAGTAACCACAACTCTGATGGTAACTTTTGCAATTCTTTGAACAAATTATAAAGGATTGCGATAATTTACACAAGAATATAAAGTGTTTTCAATAATTTGAGTGAATTCAAGATATTATGAAGGATTTTATTGGATATCGAAAAACTACGAGGGCGAGAATTCCATCCGAAAGGATGTCAAGAAAGTATAGTTTTCCACAGATTTCAGGGGTTAAACGAGATTGTACAAGTTTATAAAGGATTTCATGAGATTGCTCAAGAATTTATTAAGGAATATTGCATGGAAGAGTACATCAGATTACAAGGATTAACCCCTCGTTGCCTCAATTCTTCCTGAACTTTCGATCCAGTCCGAAATTGCGGCTTATTTCCAAGGGTTTCTGAAGATCCAACCCCAATCCTTGTATACCTGACACTCTTTTACCCGAACTGTACAGACTCGGTTATTCATTCATTCTACACGCCCAAGGTCATTGCCCTTTAAAAATACATCCCTAACAACAGCCACACATTTATCGAAATAAAATCTTTATTTACAGTCTACTTTTAGATAAATTAAGAACTATTATCGAATTGAATGTTTGTTGTTTTATTCAATAAATGATTCAGCATTAGCACATAACAACTTAGCCCTGAACAGGCTGGGGCGAGAGGCCTCGAAAATTGCGTCGAGTCTGGATAAGATCTCGCGGTGTGGAGGTGCGAACGGCACGCGACTCATGCCGCCCGCACCGCTCTCGACCACAGTCTCTTGGCAATTCACACGACACGCACTGTGCGTGGATTGTATTGCTATGCTCTCTTGTTTGTGCTCTCTTCTTTCGTTGTTTTCGCGAGAGAATCGCGCACGCCGGCTGGCTGTGTGAAACGCGAGGTACACAACCAGGCGAACGGGACGTGAATTGGATTGCGGCGTGGCAGCAGCCATCGGCCTCGGTGACAGCGGCTCTTTGTGAGAAAGTCAGAGAGAGAAGGATAGAGATATGTGTTGATAGAGTCAGAGAACTCTGAGAAGATCAAGAGAGAGGGATAGGTAGGCGCGCACCGCGACTGCTGCTACCCGAATGCAGGATCGGATTTATAGATGGGTGAAACTAATGGCCACCTGCTGCGGCTTCAAGGGGTGCACCTAATATTATTTTTGTACAAGTCTTTTTCTATGACAATTATTCATGCGAATTCAAATTATTTTTACTGACTGATGGACTTAATCTTTTTATTGATAAATATTTGATTGATATTGGGATCTGAAGTCTTGGGTGCGCTAGTATCGCGAACTAGCGAAACCAGGTAGCATTTTCAAGTTGCATTTTAATTTGTTCTTAAAAACTATTTTACCATTGTTTTTACTAGTTTAAAACAATTAGTAAATAAGAAAAATAAATATTTATCGGAAATTAAGTGTTGCAAATGGAATGTTCACCGAGGAAATCGACGAAAACTGTTTGAATCTTTATTCGCGTGTATCGCGGATTCTTATTCATTTTCTGAATTTTTTTTTGTTCTTGACTAATTTGCATACGATCTTTTCATTCTTGCAAGAAAAATGGTTAAAAAATGTTGATTAATTATCTAAAATGCAGTTAACGGTGTTGATTGGGATGCTAAAATTTGAGAAAACGCCGTAACGGGCAGTTACGGCTCTCTTCGAATTACGAACCTCAGAAATAGGCCTGCCATGATGTGAGAGAACGCCGTTCACGGCAAAAGAATATAATTACTAATAATAAGTGCAGTTACGGCGTTTCTCGAATCACAACCCTTTTTTCTCGGGGTTCGATATCGGCCGTCCAATAATTTTGTTAAAGTCCGTAACTGTCCGTTACGGCGTTTTCTCGAATTTTGACGTCACGTATTTAGTCGTCTCTGATTTACGCCTGCAGTTAACGGTCAGTTACGGCTCTCTCTCAAATCACAACTCGCCAATCTTCGCAGTTAACGGTGTTTTCCAAAAATTATGCAATAATTATTTTTAAAGTTATTAACAATTTAAAAAAATTATTTTAATAATCAGGTGTTCCAAATCACGACAGTATTCCTGTCAATACACTTTGAAAAATATTTATTTGACTTCATGATATTCATTGACTTGAATCAATCGAATTTACATACAGTTTATTCACAATTAATACATTATTTACTATTACTATGCATGTACAATTATTAAAGTCATATTAAAATTTATTTCATCTACATTGAATTCAAATTTTCAATTTATTTAAGATAAATCATTTTTTTTAAACACATAAATTATATTTGGAATTTAGGTAGGGGAAACCACCTTACAGTAGATAGGAAAAAATTCAAGAGCATTTAAATGCATCAGTTTCCAAAAATAAAGAAAGATTATCATTGTTAAATAAAGCTTGCATATTCAATTGAGTATTCTTGTAGAAAAAAATATCACGAAATTAATTAATTAGCTTTATTAAACATTTTTATTAGACCTGGTGAATGGTACGACTTTGACACCTTTGTCCATCAATAGATAATCGTTTCTGGTATTGCTCCTGGGCAAGGCAGAATACTCAATTCTTGATAATTATAATTTATCGTTAGTATACTTACAATTAAAATCAAGTTATTGAGTAAATAATATTTGAGACTATGATTATTTTACAAAAAACGCAAAAGTTTAAATTATTGGCATTTTTTTTATCTCTGATATTTCGTAAGATTGGTACGATTGGTACGAGATATTTAATCTTTATACAATTTAATCTGACTTGCGATGACAGAAAAGTGCGGCTTTTTTACATACCTTAATCCTAACAATTATATATTTTCCGATAGGCTCCTTAAAACACAATTAAAATGTATGTGCGTTTTAATAACTAATAATTTACACTATTTTCTCAGTTTATTATTTACAATAATTTGCATTTAAAAACTTCATGAATCGAAATAAACAAACAAACACAACCTTTAACTTAAAACAACTGCGAGACAGTCGCAGAGCTGCCAATTTTGACAGAGACATTTTTTGTAATTTTCCGATTATCTACTGTTGGTTATCTACTGTTGGAATATGTAATATCCAATAAAAAGTCCTTAAATATTTATAAATATTAAAGAAAGAACACTTTGTGTTGATAAATATTGTTCATTAAACTTCAAGCTTTGATTCTAATCTATAAACATGTCATAAAAATATTTCATTAAGTTAAAAAGTATGAATAAAGAAGAGATGAAATTTTTTTTTCAGGTTAAAAATGAATTTTTTGCTCTCACTCATTAATTAATTATAAAATTTCAATGAAACTTCGTGCGAAGATATAGTATCCTTGCTGACACGTTACACTAACAAAAGTAATGAACATTTTTTATCAGTTTTCCAGTTAATTAAGATTATCTACTGTAAATCATTATCTACTGTAGGGTGGTTTCCCCTATCACAAAATGTATTACACTCAATTCAGTTCATCATATTGAAATTGAGGATAACGCATTACATATAAATCCAATGTAAATTTCTTGAATTCAAATCACTTGATCTCTCCGAAGTGCAAACTTGAATTCATTTAAATAGACCCTTCCTAACTTATATTCCAAAATGGATCATTCAAACAATTTTATGCACACATTTCTTGAAGGAATTAGAGTGAATTAAATACACTTCAAATCTATCCTGCTTTACGGAATACGAGAGAGATGTCATTAACGCTATATTATAAGCTATTCATATATTATATGAATAGCCGAAAATTACATTTTTGAGATAACCTATATTCTATTTTTGTACATTGAAGCCTAAAGGGAAAATCAGGTATTAAAAATAATAGAATTATCTCTGAGTTTACGTCAAAATCAGACATTTTTAATCTTATTCTATTCAAGCCTTCTTACCGCGGGATTTCTTGTTAAAACTGTTTTTGCCAAGAAAACAATTATTTTACTATGTCATGTAAGTTTCAACACACTATAAGCTATAATTACCTTTAATAATTGCATATAGCCAAAAAATTCATTCAAAATATGCAAAAAATATGAATTATAGACGTTCAGAAATAAAATACGAATTCTAACCAAACTTTTAGATTAGAATTTTTTAGATAGTAAATATTTCATATATAAATTGATAAAAACTTATTTAAAGTTCATTTTTATGTTAAGATAGGTTAATTGAAGCTTCCCTGCAAGAAACGTAAAATTCAAAAGTATTGTTTCGCATTCACGATTTGTTTCCGTGAAGTCTGTTATGTGTCAGTTTCGCATTGGAGGTTAGCCAAAAACATTTAAATGCATACTTCTTATATAACATTAAATTCCTGAATGCGTTAGAATACGAAAGATAAAAATTTTTGCACGCAATGCTTTTTAATGCGAGACTTCACATTCGTTTTAATGCTTTCTAATGCGACCGAATGAGAGAAAATTTCAGAGCGAAATGAAAACTTTTTAATGCGAGAGTTCGTACTGGTTTGAATACTTTTCAATACGAATTAATGATGGAAATGTTTCGGTTGAGTAAAAACTTTTTAATACGCAAGTTCGCATTAGTTTTAATGATTTTAAATGCGATCGAATGAGAAGAATGTTGTGCGTGAATTGAAAACTTTTTAATGCGAAATGTCGCATTGGTTTGAATTTTGCAAATTCCAAAAGTTATTGGAATACTTTTGAATACGTAACCGCAGATTAAAATTTTATCCAATATTTTATAAAGAGTTTATTTATTTATTCATATTTATATATTTATTTTACATTATTTAAAAAAAAGTTTTACAATAAACAGGAACCGCTTGATTTTTTTATAATTACTTTTATAATTACTTTTAAATGCGGAAGATCCACAACTGCCATCTCGCATTCGGCGTCTTGAAGTTTAATGCGAACCAATACTTTGTAATGCGAATCATCGACACTGTAGTTTCGCATTCAGCTTGATGAAGTGTAATGCGAACCAGTACGAACTAATACTTTTACAATCTTTTTTTCGGAACAGAAAACAGAATTGAATCGCATTCAAAATGTCAATACATTTTAATACTTTTTAATACGACGTTTTTTCAGGGTTATAATGTGTTGAAACTTATATAGCATACTAAAATAATGTTTTTTTTTACAAAAATAGTTTCAACATAAAACGTGTTTTGTCACTGTATATGATGAAAATTCCTCATGTAACACTTAGTTTCCGATAAATCTTAATTGTTTTCAATTACTAGTCGTTTTAAACTGTGCAAAACAATAACAAAATTGTTTTTAAGCACAAATTAAAATGCATCTTACAAATTCTACCTGGTTTCGCGAGTTGAATCTTATGAAAATTTTGAGAATGGAGCTTGAGTACAGCTCCAAGTGGTAAGTTTCATATATAAAACTCTTACAATATCTAAAATGTTAATCATCTTTGGAGTGATCGAAGTTTTAAGTTTAATGAATTCCATGAATTTTAAACATCACATGCACTTAACTTATAAAAGCTTGTTAATATACAAACAGTGAAAAAGCAATTATCATTCTCGGAAATAACTTTTATTGTTGATCAAAAATATTGTTGATTCAGCAATAACATCAAATATTTAAATCAAACATTTTTATATCCACCTGTTCATTGAATGTGTAAAACGGAAAAATAACAAATATATTCTTCGATTAGCGCTGGCTTTTCAGCGAAAAAGCTTGGCTAAGATTTTGTCGACAAGATACAAGCGATTCATTAGCTCAGTTGGCTAGAGCGTGCGGTAAATTACGCTTTTAGGCTTAGGTTGAGATTGCTGTTTAGGTAAGGTTAGAACCCCAGTGGGTGCGATTTTTTAAAGCGTTTGAGCGTGCGCTCATGTTTGTAAGTGACTGTATGTGCAATTGTGTAATTTAAAAAATAAATTAAGTGCAGTGATAATATATAAAACCATTTTTTTGCAAAGTCACCATTATACTACCGTTCCGTAAGTGGTACATAACATATATATAACATAAAACTGTTATAACATGGTTACATGCGTGTTACAAAACTTATGTCACAGAGTTATAGAGCAGAGTGTGACATTTTGCGTCACAGGTGAGTCACCAGTTATGTAACGTGTTACAAACTGTTAATTAACAGTTACGTATAACTATGATGTAACCATATTTGCTGGACAGTCACCCAACATGCCGCAAATCTGAATACGCTAATCTTACGATAGTCGATATTATACACAAACAGCAAGAGACATGCACCTAGCCAATCTGAACATATCAATCGTATAAGAGCCAAAATTATCTAGAAAAAGCAAGAGACATGCACCCACAATATCTGAATGCGCCAGCGAGAGTCGACATTATCTGCAAAAGGAGAGACATGCACCCAGCAAATTTTAACTCATTAATCGTAAGAGAGTTGACATCCAAAAAAAGCAAGAGACCTGCACCAAGTAAATCTAAACACGACAATCA